>ML778319.1:274156-307218 GCA_009831015.1 Picea engelmannii | reverse complement strand
AAGCCTGCAATACAAGTCTGGAGAAAAGGACAAGGCGTCCTATTGGGCTAGTATCCATAGGAAAAGGAAAGTTCCCGAAAAGACCTCATCCAAGCCATGTAAGTGGGTGATGTGGTCAAGGGATGTCCAAGCATGTGGGTGCAATGAAGGCCAATGATGCAAAAGTGTTACCTGTGGGTGCCTTTGTAGAAGGCGAGCTGTACCTGTCATGAATGCATTCTTTCCAAGCCCATTCTTGCCTTTATTCCTTTTATTCTTTTATTCTTTTTTGCTTTTTTGTTCAAGAGCTAATCAGGGGACACTGCCTTGGCATGGTGACCAGAGCTGACAATGTTACCCACAAGTACTTTCACATAGATGAGAAGGTTGGCTCGTGATGAGACCCCCTTTCCCTTGGCGATGCAACCAAGAGTCACTGCCTTGGCATGGTAACCAAATGGTGGCAATGTCATACTGTTAGGTACCCATGGACCTAATAGGTTGGCTCGTGATGAGACCCTCTATCCTCTGACTAGGTCTTGTTTTACTATTTTTCCGAGTCCCTCTTGTTTCTTGCTGAAAAACTTTTTATTACTTTCTCGGGGATCCTTGGGTGAAGCATCTCGAGGTTTTATTCTCAGGCTTTTATCTTTTACCAAATTGCTTTTACCTTCTGGGCCTTTAGCCCCTTCTTCCCACGAGGTAAGGTGCAGTCCTGAAAATAGGTCAACCCAATGCCCAGACAAGGGGAATGGGATAAGTGAGCGGGAAATAAGATGAAACAGTGGTGTTATGATGGGAGCGGACGATGGCTTTTCAGAAGTCCCCCCAGTGGCAAACCAAAACCTATAGGCACATCTTGCTAGGGCACCATGTCAATCCCCCCAAACATGGTCAAGTGGGAAAATGTAAGATCCAAGCAATTGTTAGAGATAAAAGGAATCAAATGCATATATTTAAAGGTTTTAATGATAAAAAATGACACATACCATGATACCTGGACTAATTAACTTATGGAGCAAGAACCTTTTTTGATACAGGACCAAGCCGATGGTGGACGCTGTTGCTGTTGACAAGATAAAGATGATGGAAGAAGAAAAGGTGGGCCCTCCAGGGCCAATGCTTAGGTCAATCCTGCTCTTGGTACTCCATGTCTAGGACCTGTGGGCCTCGAGACATGATCTCCTAGTTATCCCAAAAGTGGGGATATTAATGACTTCTCTCGAAAGTCTTGGATTTTCTTCATGAAGACCAAAGGACATGTCTTCAGTCGGTTCCAAGAGTTCAAAGCTCTTGTGGAGAACCAGACTGGGAAGAAAATCAGAGTTCCAAGGACATACAATGGGGGTGAGTATACCTCCATGGAGTTCATGGAATTTTGTGTAGGAGAGGGCATAAGGAGAGAGTTGACCATTCCTTACAACCCACAACAAAATGGGGTTACTGAGAGGAAGAACATGGCCATAGTTGGGGCTGGGAGAGCCATGCTACATGATCAGGGGTTGCCACTATTTCTTTGGGTTGAGGCATGCTACACTGCAGTTGATCTGCAGAAAATGAGTCGACATAGGGCAGTGGGGAGAATGACTCCCGATGAGGCTTTTTCTGGGAAGAAGCCTGAGGTGGGGCACTTTCGGATTTTTGGGTGCATCACATATTCACATGTCCCTTCTGAGAAGAGGACAAAGCTAAAACCCACGACAGAGAGAGGGATCTTTGTTGGGTATAAAGAGACTTCAAAGGCTTTCCGTATATACATTCCTTCCTTGAGGAAGACAATTTTGAGGAGGTATGTGAGATTTGAGGAGGACAGAGCGTTTATGAAGTCACGAGGGACAGAGAGGGGTGAGTAGTCATCACCTCAGATTCAGGTGAGTCCGCATCAGACTTCAGTGACACAGAGTTCGGGGCCACCAGTTTCAGTGACAACTGGTCCACATGTGACAGGGCCACATATGTCATGATCGCAAGTTACTGGTCCATAGGTTTCAGGATCGGGTACTCCATAGTCTACTTAAAGATCGCAGTCTTTAGGAGATGGGGTTGAGCAGGGAGAGTCCCCTCCACAGGACACTACTTCAGAGAGGAGGAAGCCCAAGTGGCTTCAAGATACTTTGAGGGAGGCACAGGGTTTAGTGGGGAATCCCAGGCAGACAGTGAGGGAGAGTAAACCTCCCGAGAGGTTTTGCAGCTACATCGTGATGGTGACCAGTATTTGAGAGTCTGAGCCATCCACTTTTGAGGAGGCTACTGGTAGACAAGTTTGGAGAGATGCCATGATGGAAGAGTACAACTCCATCATGAAGAATGATGTTTGGGAAGTTGTTCCTAGACCTGAGGGAAAGTCAGTGGTGACTTCCAAGTGGCTCTATAAACTCAAGCATGCTGCAGATGGCAACATTGAGAAGTACAAAGCTCGCTTTGTAGCTCGGGGGTTCCTACAGGTTGAGGGAGTTGATTATGATGAGACCTTTGCGCCAATTGATAGATATACCTCGATTAGGTCAATGATTTCCATTGCAGCAGAGATGGGTTGGAAGATCCACCAGATGGATGTGAAGACCACATTTATGAATGGTCTTATACATGAGGAGGTGTATATTGAGCAGCCATTGGGATTTGAGGTGCATGAGAGAGATTCTCATGTGTGTAGATTGAAGAAAGCATTGTATGGGCTGAAACAAGCTCCCAGAGCTTGGTATTCGAGGATTGATGCCTATTTGCAACAATTGGGCTTTGAGAAGAGTAAGGCGGATCCCAACCTATACTTCATTGTGGTTGGAGAGGATCCTCTCATTCTCTTGCTATATGTGGATGATCTTTTCATTACAGGGGTAGAGAGACTCATCACTAGCTGCAATGGAGAGCCTTGCTTCAGAGTTTGAGATGATTGATATTGGACTGATGCACTATTTTTTGGGATTGGAGGTTTGGCAGGAGCCCGGACACATCTTCTTGGGACAGGGGAAGTATGTGTGTGATATTCTGAGGGGATTTTAGATGGAGGACAATAGGCCCATGACCACTCCCATGATTACCAACTGGAAGAATCTTCATGCTTCTGAGTCACAGTTGGTGGATTCCACTTTATATCGTCAGTTGATCGGTTTTTTGATGTATTTGGTCAACACCAAGCCAGATATTTGTTTTGCTGTCAACACTCTCAGTCAGTTCATGGTGGATCCTAGGAGAGTGCACTGGGTGGCAACAAAACATGTGCTCAGGTATCTATGTGGTACGGTCGATTATGGTCTGGACTATAAGAGAGGAGATGGAGTTCATCTGATGGGCTATACATATTCAAATTGGGCAGGATGTGTCAGTGACCGAAAGAGTAATCTAGGGTGTTGTTTTGGATTGGGCTCAACAATTGTGTCTTGGCTCAGTCGAAAGCAAAAGTTAGTGGCATTAAGTTCTGTAGAGGCTGAGTATATGGTTGCCAGTCAGGCTAGTTGTGAGGCCCTTTGGCTTTGCAAGTTGCTGGTGGGATTGTTTGGTGTGCAATTGAGACCTACCTTGATTTACTGTGATAATCAAAGTTGCATTAAACTTTCAGAGAATCCAGTATTTCATGACAGGTCTAAGCATATCGAGATTCATTATCACTTCATCCATGACTATGTTTAAAGAGGAGCAGTGGAGCTACAATACATATCTACAGATGAGCAGGTTGTAGACATACTCACCAAAGCATTGGGCAAAGGCAAGTTTGTATTTTTCAAGGACAAGCTTGGAGTGGTGAGTAACACTTTCCTCGGTAAGAGGGAGTGTTAAAAATAATTAAAAAGTACCGAGGCAAGTGTTTCTCATCACTTAGGCACCTAAGAGGTGATAAAGTGCCTAATGTGGACCCTAGTCATTTAATTTGTGAGATACAAATTAAAAGGTGACTTTATGACTTAAGTGAGGGGGTGAGTGAATAAACACTCAATCTCATCCACTCATCTAATCCAATCTCAATCGTTGGATTAAGAGACTCTTCACCTACCACCATGAGGTCGACTAGGGTAGGATGGTGCACCCTTTCTAGGGTTGATTCATCAATTTTTGAGAGAGCAAGAGGAGGTCGAGCTTGAGAAAGAGAGGAGACAATTTTTTTTTAACAGGAATGGTTAATATTGTATTTATAAAAGATCACCAGCATCGTCAGAAAGAAGTACATAGAAAAAGAACCTAAGTCTAATTTTTCGATTTATCTTACTGGATTCCAAGTTCACTTTCCTATGTTTCCAGTTACCCACAAATACGACAATCCATAAATCCTTACATGAATAAATTCAGACAAATTGATGGCTTAACAATTGACAAAAACAACACATGATTATTTTTTATTTCGGGATCAACTTCTGGTCAGAATTGGTTGTGTTACTGACGATGTCTTTTTCTTCTTCCCAACTCTTGTCCAACCTTCTTTGACAGGTGGTGATGTTGTTGTTGAATAAATTAGCTCCATATTTCTCTGATATGGAGAACTTGTTTTCTTTGGAGTTGTCAAAGCTGCTTCATCTTTATTGGCCTCATCTGCCTAGCTTGAGGGAGGTGGGGAGATGAGGAGAACCTTGCTTTCTATTCTTGTATCAAGAGTATCTGAAGCCTTAAATATTTCTATTCCAATATCAAGAGAAGTTGAAGCTTTACTCTTCGATTGAGGGACAATATTTGAATGATTCGGAGGTGTCTCGTGAGTAGACATGCCTTTGGAATCATGGCTCAAAGAATCTGGGCCTGGAGAATATTTTCAATTGTTTGTAATAATTAGTTGGTGATCTTCATTGGAGCCATCCCATCAGGTTGATTTACGTTGTTGCTTCCCCACCTTCCTATTTCCCTTAGTGCATTGAGCTGCTATGTGCCTTGTTTCAAAACAAGCCCTGCATCGTAAAGAGATTATTTCATAGTCTAGCTTTTGGGTCCAGGAGTAGTTTTTGCAGCCCAAAATAATTTCTGTTGGAAACCCTTTGCTAAAATCCATTTCAACACAAATTCTGGTATATGAGGTGATGCTATGAATTTTGGTTTCTTTACTTGCAAAATGAAACTTTCCTAATGCTGATCCAATATCTCTAAGAGAAGTTTCACCCCAAAAATGCAAGGGAAGATTCAGAAGTTTGACCCAAACTGGAGCAGAAGAAAGAACAACAATAAGAGGATTGAAGCAAGGAGTCCAGGCCATCATGCACAAACTTGAGTTTCCCCAAAACCAAGGGCAAGAGTCAAGGATCAGATCCCGATCTGTTGCAAGATCAAACTCAACAATGAAGAAACCTTTCGGGCATGGGTGGATGAACAAATATTCCTTAATGAGAGGCTTCCAATGGGATGCGATCCATCCATTGATATCCACAATCTGCGACCAAAGCCCATTGAACCGACAGATTAAATCATTTTCCCGAAAATAAACTTCCTCATCTTCAACTTCCTAACCGATGAGAAGAGAAATCACAGGGGCTTCTTGAACCGAGCACGAAGCAAATGGGGAAGAATGAGTTGAAAGTTGAGATTTAATAGCCTCACTAAAAGAAACTGAGGCGCTACCCAAAGGACCGGGAGAAGGGGGCGCGCAAGGCTGAACAACAGAGCTAGGATGAGCAGAGCCACTGCAAGGGTTGAAGCCGGATCTGCTGTGGGTGGAAACCGTCGCCATGGAGGAGAACAAGAGAGGAGACATTGGCAGAGCTAGGGCACACATTTCAAGGATGAGAGATAGCACGTACTTCAAGATAACTACAACATTTAAGACAATCCGTACAATATTTATTGCTGGGACAACCGTATAGTGTACGAATTTCTGGGACAAAATCGAGGAGCATCTTCCGGACTATTCAGAAGGAGTCTTTGCAGAAGAAAAAGTCTGAGATAAGTTTGTGTATTTTTTCTGAAGATGAATATGCTGTAAAAGAATTTCTCTGAAGCTCACAAATAATAAAAATCCCTCTCTCACTGGTTTTACCCTTGTGGGTTTTTCCAGGGTCGCTGTTAGACCAAAAATCACTATGTTATTTTTCTGAGTTATGTGTTGTTGATATATTTTTATTTCTGTGTTAAAACGATGTTCATAATCGTCATATTTCAATTCTGAAAATTTATTTTATGCCGAGTTTAATTGGTTGTCATAAAACTAGGTTTGGGAATTAAACATTCGCTGAAACATCAGTGAGACTTGAAACTGGATGGGGTCTGAAATTTTCTAGTTATCTCTTCCTACTATAAAATAGTGATTGTTTTACTAAAAGCAGCCATGAGTTGTTGAGATCCACCTTTTGCTCCAAGAAGATATAGTAAAATATGGAAGGAAATCAATACAATAAAACTCTCAAGTAACTAATTCCATGAGACAAGTCAAACAATAGTAAAATAATAGAGTTAGTACCAACCTCCACAAATATAGCTAGAAAATAGGGCACCTCTTTTATACGAGGGTTTGACCAAGTGATAATCTCAAAAGAACGGTAAATTACTTTCTCCATGTTTGCGCCCTTCTAGAGTGGTATCCCAGATGTGAACCAAAGCTCCAACAAGAACGTCAACCAACAAAATAGTGGGACGTCCTCTCCAATATAGCATGGGAATGAGTGCCAAGCAAACTCAAGTGGACATCTCAACAATGATGCATGATAAGGCTTGCAAGGAGTCCTCCAAGAGTGGGATGACCTCTCCATATAGCAACAAACTCAAGCACATGTGGGAGAAACAATATAAGTCACTCCACTATCAAAATATGTGCAAGATCCAAGTCATCATGGCATGTGTGGACCAAGTACATGGCACATCCCTCTTAAAATAGTAGGGAATGGCCACAAATGTAACATCCATCAAATCATGTGCAAGTAGTTAGATCAGTTAGATCCTGTAATGTGAGGGGTCAAATAAGATAAAACCATTTTTCCGTCTTCAATATTCAACAAAATCATGAGAGAATGTGCGAAGGCAAGAGACAAGTGTGAAGAATTTTGAGGTTCTTAAGTGCTTCCCAACATGTTTGTCCTTGACCAAGGTTGGACACTATTTTCAAGGAGTTTCAGATCTGTTTTCTTGTTGTTTGACAACCAACAAGTCTGTTCTTTAGTCCACTGAATCCTTAAGTAAATGGTTTAATGCTCTTTTAAGATTGTTGTTTGCATGGGTTTATTTAGGAAGTTTTTCTGTCCATGATTAGCACATACAAATACCTTAAAACAGAAAACACACCTCTAGGATCTTTACCAACTACTTGTTGAAATAAAAGAATGCAAACCATAAGATCTTTACACATATTTTTGGTCAACATGACCTTGGAAAAACCTCCATGGGGAAAACTAGTTGGAAGAGAAATTTTATTATCGAGATCTCAAGCAAATGAACAACAAAGGAAATACACAAAGGAACCTGATACAAAAGCTAACTCCTCTCAATCTTAGCTTTACAAGATTCTTGGGAGTTGTGCCCTCCTTGAGATTTGCGCCCCACTTGGAAGGTGCATCCCTTTCCTTTATGTGCCTGCTAGACTTTGAGATGTGCCCCTTTGCCTTGGATTGTGCACCCCTTGCTTTGGTGCACCCTTGCCTTGATTTCCTGCTTGTTTGCTATAGTGCACCCCTACTCCAATAGTGCACTCTTGCTCTATTGCGCCCTTGCCTCACACAAGTGCGTCCACACTCCAAGATGGTGCGCCCCCTCTTCAAGCCTTGCACCCTTGCCTCTCACAAGTGCCTCATCACTCAAGCTTGCAAGCTCTCAAGCCTCCTTGCACCCTCTCCTCTCAAGACTGTGCCCTTCTTCTTCAAACCCCGAAAAATTCTCTTCTCCTCTTTCACCCAAGTGAACAATTGAATGCCTCTTTTGCCTCCTTTAGCCTCATCCTTAGGCTAACGTAGAAAACCAATGGCCAAGATTAGATCTTAGGCCAAACCTCCAATCAATGGTTGAGATTAAATCTCAAAAATGACTTAAGTCTCCTAAGTCACTTTTCCTTCATTAATGACATTATAAAATCAAAGTGACTTTATAACTTAAAGTACTTTGTCATTAATGATGTTATAAAGTCAAAGTGACTCTATAACATAAAGTAAAGTGGTGAGGGTCACATAAAGTAAAGTTATTGAGTTAGACACTCAATAACTCAAGGGGACCACTTTCCAAGGTACCTAAAACTCAACACTCCCTCTTACCGAGGAAAGTGTTACTCACCACTCCCAACTTGTCCCTGAAGTGGACATCCTTGTCCCTTGGCAAGGACTCAGTGAGAATGTCTGCAACCTGCAAGGACTCGGTGAGAATGTCTGCAACCTTCTCATCAGAAGTGGGCTCAAAATTTAATTTGCTCATAACCATAGCCAAGTGGGACCCAAACCTCTCTAGCGCTCTGCTCTCTCTCAAAAACCTCCGAGGCTCTCCAACATACTCCTTGGCTTCCTTCAGGGTCTCCTGAAACAATATCAATTTATTTTTCCTTGAAGTAACCTCTCATGGCGTAGTCTCCTCATGCGCCCGAGTCGCATGCACAGATCTTTACAAAGTAGTTTGTGACCCTGAAGCACCTGCACCAACTGTCTGTATACTCGAAAAATGTGAACCTGAAGCTATCCCGGGTGGACCAATCACCCCTGAACTAGGTGTACTCGACACCTGAGGATTTCCCCCGCGATGCATCACTCTGCATATGTGGGACCTCCTCAATTCTCTCTCTCAACTCAAGAGATCTCCTTCAAGATCTATTCTCCTTGAATCTGACATCTCTCCTCACCACCATTCTCCTCTGTGCTAGAAGGTAGATCTGATTTGCCTTAAAGACCTCTGAGTATCCAACTAGAATCCCCTTATTTATTGTGGGATCTAACTTTGTCCTCTTCTCCGAGGGGACATGAGAGAACGTCAAGCACCCAAATATGCATAGGTGCTTAACATCATGCCTACTCCCAGTGAAGGCCTCCTTAGGAGTCTTCCTCCCCAAAGCTCTATGGGGACTCCTGTTTTGCAGATGTACTGCAGTACTACAAGCATCTACCCATAATTAGAATGGCAGTGCCTTATTATGCAATATTGATCTCGCTGCACCAACTATGGCCATGTTCTTCCTCTCTGCAACCCAATTCTGCTGCAGGTTGTAAGGAACAGTCAACTGCCTTCTGATACCCAGCCGGGTACATAAATCTGAAAACTTCGTGGAGGTATACTCACCTCCATTGTCTGACCGCAAAACCTTGCTTTTCTTTCATGTCTAGTTCTCCACAAGAGTTTTGAACTCTTGGAACCTCTTGAAGACCTCATTCTTGGTCTTCGGGAAATAGATCTATCTCTTCTTGGTGTGGCCATCAATGAAAGTAACATTATACTCACAACCACCCAAGGAAACTCGTGACATGGGCCCACACACATATGTGTGTATCAAATCTAGTACCCCAACTGATCTATTGTCATTGTTGGGAAATAGAATCTTCGTGTACTTCCCAAGAACACACCCTCTGCATACCTCCTGATGCTCAATGCTAAACTGTGGCAAACCTGTCACAATCTCTCTCAACGATCTCAAATCTCCATGATGCAAATGAGCCATCCTTGAATGCCATAACTCACACAACTAACTGCTGTAGCTGCTACTCGCCAAAGTATGCAAAGACTGAAAAACAATCTATACAGGTTCCCCTCTTGTGTCCCAATCACTCTGCCAAAAGTGATATTGGACCCCTTAGGCTGAATGAGGACCTTTGTCCCTCTGAAGGACACCTCAAACCCCCTATTATGGATGGAGGAAATTGAAACAAGATTCTTCTTCAACCCAGGGACATACAATACATCCCTGAATACCAAGGGTCTCATCAACTCCCTCTTAAAGGAAACTGTGCCACGCCCAACCGCTCTGACTATGGTGTCGTCTCCAAGCACTATCTCCAACTTGATCTCTCGATCTCTGAGATCAGTGAAGTGCTCTCTCACACCTGACATGTGACTGGATACTCCACTGTCAATGTACCAAACGTTGGATGGTGACTCAACTGTTGAACAACAAACTATCAAGGAACACTCCCTGTCAAACTAAGAGGAAAACGCTTCCTCCTCTGCTGTCGCTGCAGTGCCACCTTTCTTATTCTTCTTCCTGTTGGGACACTGTCCAACATAGTGCCCCAACTGGTATCAAGCAAAACATTTCACTTTGCTCATATCCTTCTGCTGCTCACCTCCTCTCTGTTGATGCTGCTTGGCCCCACCCTTGGGCCCTTGCTTGGTCTTGTTCTTGACCTTTTCCAAAAGAGAAAGATCACCCTCATCACCATCCTCACCCTGTTGCTGACTAGAAGATCCAGAGCCAAATCTAAGCTCCACCTGCACAAAGTCATCTGAGAGCCTCTCCCAACTCGGCATATGCTCTCTAGCCATGATGCCTCGTACAACACTCTCCCAAGGTTTGGAGAAGCCATTTAAGGCTGTCCTCACCAACTCCGAGGGATTTACTATCTCGCTAACCGCTGCCAACTCATCACGAATAAGAGAAAATCTCGTGAGGAATGAGGTAACTAAATCTGTCTTTGTCATCTAGGTGCCCCTTAACTTCTCCTGGAGCACCATCTTCCGGTTCTGGTTAGGGCTCTGGTAAAGACCACACAAGGAGTGCCACATCTAAAGTGTGAAGTCCTTACCAAACACATGATGTATGACATGGTCCTTGACCGCATCAAGGATAGTCCTCTTGGCCCTGACGTTCCTCTTTCGGAACTCAGCCATGAGCAGTGCATCTGTAGGAGGTACTACATTATACTCCACAATATTCCATAGCTCAAGTTCCTCCAAGATCAATATTGTCCTGACCTTCCACTGGGACCAATTTCCAGCCCCTGCTAGCTTTTCCTCCACCCTCAAAATTGCCAACAACATTGTTTCCATCTGATGCTAAAAATTGATGCTACTATGACCAAACAAATTTGATGCTAAATGCTGTGAGATGAAGTAAAAATCTGCCAACTGTTTGCAAACTAAATCAATCAACTCTTGTGCCCTTTGGCTCTGATACCATGAAGAATTTTGAGGTTCTTAAGTGCTGCCCAACATGTCTGTCTTTGACTAAGTTCGGGCACTGTTTTCAAGGAGTTTCAGATCTGATATCTTGTTGTTTTATGATAACCAACATGTTTGTTCTTTATTCCACTGAATCTTCCCTTAAGTAAATGGTTTAATGCTCTTTTAAGGCTGCTGTTTGCATGGGTTTATTTAGGAAGTTTTGCTGTCCATGATTAACACATACAAATACCTTAAAACAGAAAACACACCTATAGGATCTTTACCACCTACCTGCTAAAATAAAAGAATGCAAACCACAAGATATTTACACATATTTTTGGTTAACATGACCCTAGAAAAATCCCCATGGGGAAAACTAGTTGAAGGATAAATTTTATTATGGAGATTCAAAGCAAATGAACAACAAAGGAAATACACAAAATAACATGATACAAAAGCTAGCTCCTCTCAAGCTTAGCTTTACAATCTCCTTGGAACTTGCGCCCTCCTTGGGATATGTGCCCCACTTGGAAGATGCACCCCTTTCCTTTATGTGCTTGCTAGACTTTGCCTTGGATTGTGCACCCCTTTCTTTGGTGTGCCCTTGCCTCAACCTTTGCAACCTCCTTTCCTTGATTTCTTGCTTGCCTGCTATAGTGCGCCCCTCTTGCTCTAGTGTGCCCTTGCCTCTCACAAGTGCGCCCACACTCCAAGATGGTGCGCCCCGTATTCAAGCCTTGCGCCCTTGCCTCTCACAAGTACTTCCTCACTCAAGCTTGCAAGCTCTTAAGCCTCCTTGCGCCCACTCCTCTCAGGAGTGTGCCCTTCTTCTCCAAACCCCAAAAACTTCTCTTCTCATCTTTCACCCAAATCACTCAAGTGAACAATTGAATGCCTCTTTTTCCCTTTTGGCTCCTTTAGCCTCATCCTTAGGCTAACCTAGAAAACCAATGGCCAAGATTAGATCTTAGGCCAAACCTCCAATCAATGGTTGATATTAAATCTCAAAAATGACTTAAGTCTCCTAAGTCACTTTTCCTTCATTAATGACATTATAAAATCAAAGTGACTTTATAACTTAAAGTACTTTGTCATTAGCAATGTTATAAAGTCAAAGCGACTTTATAACATAAAGTAAAGTGGTGAGGGTTAAATATTTCTCCCTTTGAGTTAGACGCTCAATAACTCAAGTGGACCACTTTCCAAGGTACCCAAAACTTAACAAAGTGGAGCGCTCTTCAAAGGTGGACATCTATATGCTAGCAACTTACTTGCAACTCTCAATGCAATGTTAAAACTCTCGTTGTAGAGTCACAACTCTCAATGCGGTGTCACAATGCCCAAGGAGATGTCACAACTCAATGCAATGCTACAACGCTTAAGGCAGTGACAAATCCTAGTGCAATGTCAGTATGCCTGAGGCAAAAGGCCCCTCAAAAGATGTAATGTGTATTGGTCAACCTTCAAATATGTTCCATGAAGTTAAAAATGATAGTAAAACCCCATCTCAAGTCTATCCAAGTGCCAAAATCACCAAATAAGTAAGGGCACCTAAGTAGTAGACTCCATTAAGACGAATCATGCAAAATCATCCTCAAAACATTAGGACACTCCATCATAAGCTCAAAATAGGTCAAAATGTGTCAACTAGCCATTGTTGAGGGTTATGATTACATCAAAACATGTGTACAAGATAAGTGCTCCACTAGGAGTGATAGTCCATGTCATCATAAAGTTCTCTAAGTGTCAAAATCATCCAAGAAAGATAAGGCATTCAAGAGATATGCCTCCCTTTAGTAAAAAAAAATCCAACACCATCGTTAAATGTCATAATCATCCTCCCAAACATGTGCTAGGAGAGTGCATGAAAAACCATGTAATGAAAATGAGCACTCTATTGAAATCCATGTCAAATATCTCAATAGAATCATCATGGGCATCTCAAGCTTCAGGGCACGCTCACCATCATCCATCGACCGAGAACAACAATATGATGCCATGTGCAAAATGACCACCGATACAATAATACATGGGGGACATCTACTGTGTAAAGGGTGCTCATCATGTAGCAAGACAATTGATACGGATTGGATCATTATATTATTTGTCATCTATCTTGATGCTTTTAGAGTGGAAAAAAAGTGGAGTAATCAACTTGCAGTGTCATTTTAATGTTAGGTCCTAGTTTGGAAAGATGGGGAAACCTTTCAGAGCCATTTTGAGGCATCAAATGATATATTTTGGGGTCCAAAATTTCTCTACTTTAGCTCAAACTAAATGATATTATACACATCAAGTGTTGATATTCTGGTAGTTGCGGGAGGTATTAACCTCCACGTGTAACCTTTGACGAGACTAAAATATTCCGGGAAGCAAGAGAAACCCTAAAACATTGGATAATAACCCTAGTAGACAAGTCAACTCAAGAAAATAATTAATATTGAGTTATTATCCTCTAGAAGTAGAAGTCAACCCAATTAGGTCACTTGGAGGACTATAAATAAGAGGGTGCTAGAGCTCATTTGTCATTCTCACTCTCGCAACTGCATAAGGACAAGTGGTGCACATGATTGGAGGAGAGCTACAACTACTGCAGTGGTGACTTGGTCTTTGGTTATGGTTGGACTTTATGCTTTGCTTATGGTTTGGAATTTCTTCTTTAGTTATGGTTTGGACTTTTTTCTTGGTATGCTAGCTCTGGAGAGAGGTACACTACCTTGGTTGGCTATTCGTTATAGGGTTTGTTTCCAAAATTATTCTATCTGTCAAGGTTAAGGTGCTCAGGTGTGGCCTTTGTGCCTATGGTTGGGTGACAATATTGCTATATTGTCTACGGTGAAACAAGCACACCTATTATTCTAATAGGTTATGGGACCACACTATCTTCGGATACTCTAACAACTGGAAGGTAGATTGGGAGGATTTGCTCAGCTGCAGTTGTAGTCAAATTTTTGCTGCAGTGACGAAACCCTATTACCTTGTGTTAAGGCACCTTAAGTGAAGTGCTTGACCTAAATCCTGGATAACCTAGTGCGCCCTAGCCTAGCACACCTCCTGGTACTCTCAACAAGCCAAGGCGTCAAGTTTGCGTTTTTGGTCAAAGTCAAAGTAGTCATGATTTACTCTATGAAGTCAAAAACAAGTTAGAAGGGGATTCTAACTTTAGAGAATGGAAGACAAGGATTGACCTCATGCTTGCCAAGAATAAAGTGTTGGATATCGTGAAAGGGAATATCATGGAACCACTGTTTGAATCAGGAAAAGAGAAGGAACCTCAAAACGTTGTAGTTATGGAGAAGTTCAAGGACAATGACATCAATTCTATGAGTATCATAGTGGACTCTGTAAAAGACCATTTGATACCCTACATTTCTCATCTTGACTCATCTAAGAAGATGTATGATGCCCTAACTAACCTCTTCTCAGACATAAATGTTGGACAAGTAATGAGTCTGAAGAATGAGCTATGTGACATGAAAGTGAATGATAATGATAGCATAACATCATACTTTATAAGAATCTCTTAGTTAAGAGATCAACTACAAGCTATTGAGGAAATCATTTTAGAAAAGGAACTAGTAAATATAGTACTTAATGGCCTTCCCAAGACATGGGATGCATTTGCTGCAAGTATGAACACAAGAAAGGAGTATCCCACATTTGAAGAACTTTGGACTTGCTACACATAAGAAGAATCAAGGATTAGTGCAAAAGAGAAATCCCAAAAGAAAGATGATGATCAAGCCTACACAACAAAGTTCAAGAAATTCAGGAATAAGGAGAAGTTTGGCTCAAGGAAGAAACAAAATCAAGAAAGGTATATGTCAAAAATACAATGCTTCAACTGTCGAAAATATGGTCACTAAAAGAACCGATGTCCCGAGTTAAAGAAAAGGAAGGAAAGACACGAAGCAACAATTGCCAAAGAAAATGAACTCTGAAAGAAAGTCAAGCAGGATGAGTCATACTTTTTCTTCTAGTCAAGGTAACAATATTCTTCTGTAACATAGTCTTTGCACATACCATGTTTACATAGTTCCTGTACATATCACGTGTATCTATTTATTAGAAGATAAGATGGTCAGATACCTATGGGATAATAACAATATAAGGATTGCCATTACAATGACTACTAGTCAAGCAATGTATCTGAGAAGGATGAAGTACGTTGACAACCTTTGGTGGAAATTCCCGCAGAAGCTATTATATAAGAAACAATGGTCAGACAGGCCACAATCAAAATCAATTTGAAGAGATCTGGAAGGAGTCAGACCAGAAAGAAGTCAGTAATCAAGAGGAAACTATAATAGACTTGTGACACTTTGCAGAAAACAATAAGGATGCAGATGGAAGCATGGACTCTCTCAGATGGAGGGAGATGATTGGAGAATTCCAAAAGAAGAGTATGCATATTGTTCATTCAGGCATGAAGCCGGGATTAGGAGGGAGCTAATCCCCAACGATACGATCCATTGAAGAAGAATTCATGAAGACTATGAAGTATCTATCCATATTCTTCATTGGAAATAGTATCCATTAGAAAAGAACCTTTGAGTATCCTTGGTTGTCCATCTACATTCCTATGACGAAAGGAAGAAGTTGGAGTCTTCAGGAAGAAAGGGCATGGAATCTATAGAAGACTCTATGGACCCCAAAGTTGAAAAACATAAAGATTCCAAGAAATAAAGAAAATCCAGAACAACTAATTGAACCAATTATTATACTGAGAATCATAAGACTACCAGCATGGTTTGAACCCACTATAAACAAAAGGAATGGAAGGAAGTTGTGATGAAGAACAATGCATGTGAGAAATTGTGAAAAAGACTTATGAATGGAAGCATTGATAGATACAAGGCGAGATTCAGAACTAGAGGGTTCTCCTTGAAGGAGGAAAAAAATAAACTACGATGACAACTTGTTCCAGTGAACCAGGGATACCTACAACTAAGACATTATATCTCATACAATGTCCATGGGTTGGAGTTTACATCAAATGGATGTAAAGATTGTTCTTCTCAACAGAGTAATTGAAGAAGAAGCATATGTAGAGCAACCTCAAGGTTTTGAGGCATACTAGAAAGAGACCCATGTATGCAGATAGAAGAAGACCTTGTATGGATTCAGGAAACTTGGTGCATTGACTCTCATGTACAACAAAAGCATGATGAAAACTTCCTATGACAGAAGAAGTGTATCGAAATGGTTTTTTAGAAGTCCGAGATAATGGATTGCAAATCCATGGCAAACTCCCATGATGACAGATCTGAAGAAATTGAGAGACTCCGATCCAGTAGACCCATCCATGTATCTACAATTGAATGGCTCGTTGATGCATTTGGAGAATACTTAGCCAAATATTTGCTTTGATGTGAAAAAAGTTCCAGGTAGAACCTAGCCATGAGAATTGAATAGTTGCAAAGCATGCCTTGAAATGTCTTCATGGGACATTTGAGTTAAGATACACAATTGCATGGATTTATCGATTCAGATTGGGTATGGAGTGCATATGACACAAGTGCTTCTTGGATATGTTTCAGTTTGAGCTTTGCCATGATATCATGGGCTAGCAGTAACATAAATCTGTTTCACTCAGCACTACAAAAGCATAATATATTGCAGCTTTTGATGCTTGTACGAAAGCAGTGTGGCTTCGTAAGACTGGTTTTTGGACTATTTGATCAGGCGCTGGATTTGACCGTGACATATTGTGATAATCAGAGTTGTGTGAAGCTTTCAAAGAACTCGGTGTTCCATGACATGTCGAAGGAAATTGAGATCAAGTATTTTTTTTTTCATGATAGAGTCTAGAAGGAAGAAGTGGCTCTCCAGTATATCTCCACAGATGAGCATATATTTTGGTAAAGCCTCTGTCCAAGATGAAAATTTTGCGTACTTAAGGGACATGCTGGACTCGTGGAGATGACTTTCTTATTGGAAGGGGAAGTGATTACTTCTAGGTTGGGAGGGAGCAATGATATGTTATTGATATATTGATAGTCATTTTCCAGTTCGGAAAATGGTCTAGGTTGGGTAGTCACCTTCCAGTCCGAAAAGTGGCCCAAGATTTTTGATGGACAATCATTTTCCAGTTCGGAAAATGGTCGAGATCATACAATCATTTTTGTAATGAAAATGGTCCGATAGATTGCTGATATACCATAAACAATGATTCCCCTTGTGGCCATTGTGGGTGAATGGTCTAGGACAATCATTCTTCTTGGTAGTTACTCTGAGAAGTGGTCAAGCAGAATGCTTAGCCTCTCTAGGCAGTCATTCTTTCAAAGTTCATAGTTGTGAGCGATTTTGAAGAATGGTTCGTTATAGGAGGTTGGTGCAGGACAATCATTTCCATAGGAAATGGTCTGGACAATAATTCCCTAGGGCATAATCATTCTCTCCAGGTTGCACTATAATTAGTGCCGGAAGAATGGCCTAGTTAAGTTGAATGTGTTGATGATTATAGCTGTGTGAGACATCCTCTAGGACACAGACTGAGAAAGTTGGCCCAAGAGAAAGCCCATGAGTTGGGTGTGTGTGGTTACTCTCTGAGACGAAGAAGGAACGTTGTGTGC
This sequence comes from Picea engelmannii, assembly GCA_009831015.1. Taxonomy (NCBI): domain Eukaryota; kingdom Viridiplantae; phylum Streptophyta; class Pinopsida; order Pinales; family Pinaceae; genus Picea; species Picea engelmannii. The sequence continues at coordinate 289,693 of ML778319.1, read as the reverse complement.
CTGTATGTGAGGTGGGGAAGCCCATGAGTTGGGTGTGTGGTTCCTCTTTGAGACATAGATGGAATGTTGTGTACCTTTGTGAGGGGTGAAGGAGCCCATGTGATGGGTTTATTGTTCTCCTATGTGTAGAGAGTTGAGATGATACTCTAGATGATTCTTCTATGTAACACAGTGAGAAAGAAGATCTGCTGAGTTGGACGTGCCTGTGGTTGAGAAAAGGTGAACGTGTAGAAAAGCCCATGAGTTGGGTGCATCGTTATGAGACAGAGATGAAACAATGTATTAGCCTCTTTTGAGTAGAGAGTTGAGATGATGTGATACTCCAGATGATTCTCCTGTGTAAGTTGGATAAGTTGGATGTGCCTGTGATACTCCAGATGATGTGATAAGTTGGATGTGCCTGTGGCTGAGCACAAGTGAACATGATCCTAGTGGCTGAACACTAGTGAGTGTGGTTCTTCTGTGAGACGCAATGAAATAGAGATGTGGACATCCCTGTGGCTGAACACATATGGATGTGCCCCTAGTGGCTGAGCACTAGTGGGTGTATGAGATCCCTTGCTATATTGTTCAAAGAGTCATACTTACCTGTAACCCTATTTGTGATGTAAAGGGTACAGGTCGGCCCCACCATAAAGTGAAAGATAATTAATGTAAAAGATAATCAATATGGAAATTATTAATTATATTTTAAGTTATTGAGGTCGGCCCTGCTGTGCCAATAGACACTACTGTTGATAGGTTCAATCTAATATAAATAAAGATAAATTCCCCATTGAGGAATCATATCACAAGTGTAAGTTTGGAAATTTCAGCAAACACTTCCTCTTGGGAAAAGTGCGAACCTTTCTTGGGAGCTAGTCTTCTAGGGTTTGTCAGCACCCTCTTGTGTGCTAGGTATTTATGGTCGTGGAGGTATTTCTCTTGAAGAATATAGCAAATGATTGGATGGGTTTTCTTCCCTTCTTGAGAAGGGTTTCCTAGGATATTTCTTGTGTACTTGTGCATGGTGTTTCTTCTTGTGATCTTGGTTGCTGCAACAAATTGTTTATAGTTTAAGTAAAATGATAAAATGGAATGAACTTCATGCTTAAGCCTAGCTTATTGAAAAATCAACATGGTATCAGAGCACAGGTCTTGAAGAAGCCATTGCACAAGTTTCTACCAGTCATTCCTCCTCTTTTGCATAATCATATGACCCTCCTAAGGTTTCCAAAAAATCCATACGACCCTCTTCTTTTGGGTGTTTGAACACTTCACACTTGGACGTTGGGGATGAAATTTGGATAGGAGGGTACGGCCTATTTCAATGCACCTCCAGAAACTCTCAAAGTGAAATTCCGATAATTTTCGATTTTTGGCTCTAGGGTTTCACAATTTTTTGCAGATTTCTAGTTTTAGGGTTTCTGCAACTCTTTGAAGAAGCCTTCAAGATTACATGTGTTCTTCTAAATTGCAAGGCTTATTGTTGGCAGTCATAATCCCAACAAAACCTAAGGTTTCTAGCCTAGCCTAGCCGTTAGGTTTTCTAGCCCAGTTAACAAGGGTTTGTGAATAATCTAAAAATATGATGAACAAAACTATGATGGAAGATAAGTTTGATGGATCAAGCAACTTCAAGTTCCTGGAAGACAAGACTTCGAAGGAAGAATTATTGTGGGTGATACCAAAGACAACTATCGATGATTGGAAGGAAGATGATGTCAAGACAAGGAAGCCAATCATATACTCAAGCTCTTACATTGAAGGGCCAACTTCAAAATAACAAAGATGACAAAATATGACACCGTGACTACCTTCTTCATGAAGATCTCAGAGGACATAGATCAACCAGGTGCCATTGGAGAAATCATATCAGCACCCTGATGTATGCACTTGCATATATTATTTGTATCATTTTCATGAGGGAAATTGTAGGAGGAAGGAACCTTTGATGAAGTCATGGATCCAGAGGGATCTCAATGCATTCAGAGGAACAACACAATGGAAGTGAAGACTCCAGGTTTGATTGTTTTAATTATCATGCCTCTAAACTACATTTCTAAAGGTTGCTACAATACATGTAGGTGTTGTAGTTGTGACAACAATCCTTAAAATGTTTTGATTCTAGAGATATACTCGTTATTCTCCTGTAGGAGATATTCTTGTTTTGTTTCCTTTTGTTTGTTTTCTTGTTCCATGAAGGTTAACAACAAAGGAAGATGGTTATACTTCAGACTTCAGAGGGAGTCAAAACTATTTGAGAAGGAGGAAGAATAGAACCATCATTGAGGCAACCAATGCAATAATGCATGCTTATAATCTTTCTATGATTCTATGGGCATAAGCATGGATGACACAATATATGTTCAGAACAAGAGTCTTCACCAGATTTTGAAGAAACATAACTTCCGAAGAAGCCTTCACCAGAGTGAAGCCCAAGATTGAACATTTCAAGATATTTTGGTGCCCAGTATATTTTCATGTACCCAAAGAGAGGAGGTCCAAGCTAGACCCTTCAGGGATAAATGATACATTTATGAGATAACAAGTGAATCTTCAAAGACATATCTGATCTACATCCCTAGTCATAGATAGATTGAGACAATCATAGATGTTTCCTTTAAAGAAGAGATACCCTGTCAAACATCCAGAGAATCTCAGATGGAGATTGACAGTGAGACAATACCTTCTCCCCTTTTAGCAGTTCAGAGGGAGACAAACATTATTCCAGCCGATCCAGTTTCTCTAGTTGATATGCCTAGAGATATTGCAGTAGAGCATAAAAGGCCTTCATAGGCTCGACAAACTCTACAGGAGGTAAAGGAACATACAAGCCCCTCAAGTCACATCCCAAGAAAGAAAAAGATATTTTTGAGCTACCCTTCTCTCATGAGCCACTTCATTGATTCTGAACCTTCTTGTCATTGAGAAGCGACAGGTGAACATGTATGGTAAGATGCCATTACAAAAGAATATCGGTATATCTTAAAAAACGATGTATGAGATATTGTTCAGAAACTAGAAGGGAAGTCTGTGGTGACTTCCAAATGGATCTATAAGATCAAGCATGCAGCTGATGGAAGTGTCGAGAAATACAAAGCGAGATCTATAGCCGGAGGATTCTCACAAACATAGGGAGTTGTCTGTGATGAGATATTTGATCCAATAAGCCCAATACAGTTCCATCCATACTACCATCTATGAGTTAGAAACTATATCAGATAGATGGATTCTTGATGAGTTTGGTTTTCAGCAAGAGTGTTTCTGATCCAAACCTATATTATTACATTGTTGGTGATGAGACCCTGATTTTGGTGACTTATTCAGAAATCCTTGTTGTTGGATACAAGTAAGCTTTGACTTTTGATTTCAAGATGAAGGATCTAGGTATGATGGACTACTTCTTGGGACAAGAAGTATGACAAAGGACCAATGATATTTTCCGGAGTCGAGGAAAACATATAGTAAGGGATATTAAAGAAGTTCAATATGACTAAATACAAATCCATGCCTACACCAATGGTGATGAATTTGAAGAAAATGAATGATGACGATTTAGATGAGATTGATCCACAGTTGATTGGATCACTAATGTATCTGGTTAACACCAAACCTGATTCATGCTATGCAATGAATGTACTTAGTTAATTCATGAGCCAACCGAGATAAACTCACGAGATAGCAGTAAAAAATGTATTGAGATATATACAAGGCATAGTTGGATATGGTCTGAGATATGCCTCCAGTGTGGACTTGAGTTTGCAGGGATATGCCAATACAGATTGGGCAGAGAGTACAGTGGACCGGAAGAGCACATCCGGTTGTTGTTTTTCCTTGGGGTTTGCCATGGTTTCATGGTACATCAGGAAACAAAGCTCCGTGGCCTTGAGTACCGTAGAAACAGAGCATATAGCATTGAGTGTGGCAGTCTGCGAAGAAATGTGGCTTCACAAACTTCTGATAGATTTATTCGATCATGAGATGGATCCTACTACTATTCATTGTGACAACCAGAGTTGTGTGAAGCTCTCTAAGAACCCTGTGTTTCATGATAGATCGAAACACATTGAGATAAAATATCATTATATCAGAGACATGATGCATCAATATACGTGAAATACCTTCCTACACACGAGCAGATTGCAAATATCTTCACCAAATTGCTTGCCAATACGAAGTTCGAGTACTTCTTTGAGAAACTGACTTGGTGGAGAATACCTATCTAGCTGAGAGGGAGTGTTGGTGACTACAACCAAGATGAATTTCGATTACTTCCGTGCAAGATTTGGCCTGATGGAGAATGCCTCCTTAGCTGAGAGGGATTGTTGATGATTACAGTTGCATGAGACATCCTCCAGGACACAGACTGAGCAAGTTGGCCTGAGATAAATCCCATGAGTTGGGTGTGTGGTTCCTCTTTGAGACAGAGAAGGAACGTCGTGTGCCCCTGTGTGGGGTGAGGAAGCCCATGAGTTGGGTGTGTGGTTCCCCCTCTGAGGCAGAGATGTAATGTTGTGTACCCCTGTGAGGGGTGAAGGAGCCCATGTAATGGGTTTACTGTTCTCCTTTGTGAAGAGAGTTGAGATGATACTCCAGATGATTCTCCTATGTAAGGCAATGAGAAAGAAGATCTGCTGAGTTGGACATGCCTGTGGTTGAGCACATGTGAATGTGTGGAAAATCCCATGAGTTGGGTGCATCGTTCTGAGACATAGATGAAACGATGTATTAACCTCCTCTGAGCAGAGAGTTGAGATGATGTGATACTCTAGATGATTCTCCTGTGTAACGCAGTGAAAAAGAGATCTGTTGAGTTGGACGTGCCTGTGGCTGAGCACAGGTGAACGTGATCCTAGTGGTAACTATGTATTGGCCTCATCTGTGCAGAGAGTTGATATGATGTGATACTCTAGATGATTATCTTTTGGAACGTAGTGAGAAAGAGATCTACTGAGTTGGACGTGCATGTGGCTGAGCACAGGTGAACGTGATCCTAGTGGCTGAGCACTAGTGAGTGTGGTTCTCCTGTGAGACGTAGTGAGATAGAGAAGTGGACATCCCTGTGGCTGAGAAAATATGTGTGCCCCTAGTGGCTGAGCACTAGTGGGTGTATGAGATCCCTTGCTAGATTGTTCAAAGAGTCAGAATTACCTGTAACCCTATTTGTGATGTAAAGGGTACAGGTCGGCCCAACCATAAGTGAAAGATAATTAATGTAAATGATAATTAGTATGGAAATTATTAATTATATTTTAATTTATTGAGGTCGACCTTGTTGTGCCAATAGACACTACTATTGATAGGTTCAGTCTAATATAAATAAAGGTAAATTCCCCATTGAGGAATTATATCACAAGTGTGAGTTTGTAAATTTTAGCAAACACTTGCTCTTGGGAAAAATGCGCACCTCTCTTAGGCGCTAGTCTTCTAGGGTTTGTGAGCACCCTCTTGTGTGCTAGGTCTTTATGGTGGTGGAGGTATTTCTCTTGAAGAATATAGAAAAGGATTGGCTGGGTTTTCTTCCCTTGTTGAGAAGGGTTTCCTAGGATACTTCTTGTGTACTTGTGCATGGTGTTTCTTCTTATGATCTTGGTTGCTGCAACAAAATGTTTATGGTTTAAGTAAAATGCTAAAATGAATGAAATTCATGCTTAAGCCTAGATTATTGAAAAATCAACATAATGGTCTAGGTTTAGCAATCAGGGACAATCATTCCCTAGGAAAGACTCATTCTCTCCAGGTTGCATTGTGACTAGTGCCGCAAGAATGGCCTAGTTAGGTTGAATGGTCCAGGTTCAGAAATTAGGGAAAATTATTCTTCTATGCTTGGGAAGAATAGTCCATATAAACCATGGTTGATGTTTAGAGTTCCGGGGGCAGATGCTCTTCCAAATATCATAGATGTGAGTGGAAAATGGCCTAGATGACTCAGTTTGTATCATGATATTGTTTATGCAGGTTGATATCAGATGATATGATTTTTGTGGAGATTGTATGTCTCTGGACAATAGCTATATGCTACTGTAGTGGATGTGTTCCACTGGTCACTAGTTAGTAGCCATGTACTACTAGGAGTGGTTGTGTACCATTGGATAGTAGTTGTATACTACTATGAATAGACACAATTGTGTTCTATTGGATGGCATTGTTTTGATTTCCATGGAGACTATCTAGTTGGATAGTGATGATGGTGCTTGTGATTTGATCATGAGATTGCATGTGTGGCTATGATGATGCTACCGGTTGAATGGTATGTTTGTGATAAAGACCATTGTATTTAATACTTGCCTAGCTAGGAGGGAGTGTTGATATTATGGTAGCCGCGAGAGGTATGAACCTCTACATGTAACCTTTGACAATACTAGAATATTTTAGGAAGCAAGAGAAACCCTAAAACGTTGGATAATAACCCTAGAATACAAGTTGGCTCAAGAGAATAATTAATAGTGAATTATTATCCTCTAGAAGTAGAAGTCAGACCATTTAGGTCACTTGGAGGACTATAAATAAGAGGGCGCTAGATCTCATTTGTCACTCACTCTCACAACTGCATAAGGACAAGTGGTGCACATTATTGGAGGAGAGATGTAGCTACTACAGTGGTGACTTGGTCTTTGCTTATAGTTGGGATTTTCTCTTTGGTTATGGTTGGACATTCTACTTTGGTTATGGTTTGGACTTTCTGCTTGGCACACTAGCTTTGGAGAGAGGTACGCTACCTTGGTTGTCTATTGGTTCTAGGGTTTGCTTTCAAAATTATTCTGTCTATCAAGGTTAAGGTGCTCGGGGGTGGCCTTTGTTCCTGTGGTTGGGTGACAATATTGCTATATTATCTATGGTGAAACAAGCACACCTATTTTTCTAACATCAATACCTTTCCAACGATGCAAAAATCGCGTCAATTGGATCTCGTATGAAAAAGTTATGCCTCCCGCAAGTTGACCTACCATGATGACCATCATGGTATGAGTGGATGCCACATTAACCTCCATTACTTAGGCATATGGGGATAGCTATGTATGGGATTTCAAGAAGATTCTAGAAGGTCCAAAACTTTATCACAATTGAGGGTTGAGGAAGTTAAAACCCTACCCTTAGATGGCTATCGGGTGATGTTAAATATTGGGCCACTAGGAGGATAAGGGGTTCTATTCTTTAGCATTGTATTGGTTCTATAGTTGAGTATGGATATCAGGTGATGTTAAATATTGGGCCACTAGGAGGAGAAGGGGTTCTATTCTTTAGCATTGTATTGGTTCTATAGTTGAGTAGAGCACCTAGGAGTGGTATTTTGAGAGCATAATAGAGGAGGAGAGATTCTGTAGCAGCCATATAAGCCACAATGTGAAATACAACTCCACAGAGAGTGCCTCTTTCTTTGTACTTGAATTTGAAGAAAAGAGAGCAGAACAACTTCACCTTCTAGTTGCATTTTCTCTCGTATTGGGTTTCCCAGGTTATATCTTGTGTTTATTTGTGGATGGTGTGTGCGTATTTATTTCTGTTCTCTATTTCTCACATTTCAACTATTTTATACATTTAAAGAAGAAAACCAGTAATTAAAGAATCTGAGATGGGAAGGGAAATGAACATTCTCAGTAAAGATTTCAATATTTTATTAGATCTATTGTGACGAATATTCTAGTGGAATATCCATGAGAGTTTGCAGATCATATTGGTATCAGAGAAGGGTTTCTTGGGGTATTTGTGGAAAGTTACAAGGATTCAGGAATCGATTTAACAAGAAAGTCGTATAACCCTAGCCATGACCGACAAGTCTGTTCATTACAACCCTTGAGATATAGTAGAGGAGATATTTGCGAGGTTGGAAGAGAAAGTCACTGACATATCTTGCAACATGTCCCTCATGCCGGATTTAGCAAACAAGCTTGGACCATTCATAGAAGTTGGAGGCTCGAACTCAGAGATCAGATCAGATGGAAAACCAGGGGATAACGAAGACCCATTAAAAGAGTCGCAGAAAGAACTCAAGAGAGAGCAGTTGAATTCTAGTACCATAAACCCTTCATAGTCTTTATTCAAGATGGAAACAAAAGTGGAAATAAAGCCATGCCAAGGCGAGAACAATGCATTAAAACTGAATCATTGGTTGCAACAACGAGAAGTTTATTTCAACATTCATCATATAGATGAAGAACAAAATATATAATTTGCTAGACTGAAGTTAGAGGGCCATGCTTTAACCTGGTGGGAAAGGCATACAAAAACACTTAGACTGGAGTGTGATTTGCTAGTAACTAGGTGGGAGAACTTTAAAACCCTCATGAAGTCCCAATTCTACCCCATCAGGTATGTAGAGGACCAATGGATCCGGTGGCACTGCTTTAGGTAGAAGCAAGGGCATAGTGTATAGGAGTACACCACCGAGTTTAGAAAGATGAACATCATGCTGGGTATCTCTCCCAAGAACCCATAAGTACTCCTCAAGTATTTGAGGGGTTTACATAACCATTTACGAAAGCAAGTGATGCTTTTCAAGCCAAGGACAATGGACGAGGCACGTGTACAGGCACAATATCTGGAAAACATAGGCCACAAGAAAGGGTAGCCAAGTGGTTCCAAGGAGAAAGAGCACCAGGAATATTCCAAGGAGGGGAAGAAGAAGTGGAAAGGGGAAAATGATAAGAAGACGACATCCGCGACACATCAGTGCAAGGATCCTAGCAACCATTTCAATATTGACGGGCACATTGAGGAAAAGTGTTGGAAACTACATCCAGAGTTGAACCTGAAGAACCACAAGAAGGATGCCAAGAAAAAAAATATTCTAGCCATGGATTGGAGCAATCGGTTTGAAAGAAAATCCGATGTGGATGAGAATATTGTCTTCACATTACTGCAGAAGAAGGTGAATCTGAGTATCCTTCATCACTGGAAAGATAAGTAGATGACCAAACTCTTCCACATCAAGATCCAGGTCAAGAAGACCAAGATAGACACCATGTTCGACTCTGTTTCACATGCTAATCTCATAGCAACAAATTTGGTCAGCAATCTTCGATTGGAGGTTCGCGATCATCCTAGCCCATATCCATTAGGATGGGTAAATACAGATGCAAAGATCAAGGTAGAAAAACAATGTAAGATTAAATTTGTTGTAAGTGCTGATTTTATTGATGAAGTGGAATTGGATGTAGTATCCCTTGATGCATGTGGAGTAGTGTTTGGAAGCCCCCACATATATATGCGAGATGAAATATTCATGTAGAGAGCCAACTCGTATTGACTAATCAAGGATGGAAATTCCTACATCATTAACATGCATAGAGGCAAGTCAAAGATCTCACTTGTTAGTGCCAACAAAGCGAAGAAGTTGATTAGTTACAGTAAGAAATATATTTTACTTTTCTTAAGAGAAAATTAGACCGAGGATGAGTCGATAAGAGTAAAGACATCCCTGGAGGGCTGTACTAAAGATAAGAAACATCAATTGGAAGAGTTTCTATAGGATTACAAAGGAGTGTTCCAAGAACCTAAAAGGATACTACCCAAGAGGAAAGTGGAGCACGAAATACAATTATTGTCAGGACTCCCCTTTGTCGAATATTGGGATGTATAAACAGTCTGTTCTGGAAGAAAATGAAGTGAAGAAATAATTGCAACAATTGTTGGAGTAGGGCGTGATTTGATCAAACACCTCACCTTGTGGGTCACCTATCATAATTGTAACTAAGAAGGATGACACTTGGCGAATGTGTATCGACTACAAAGCATTGAAAAAGATTACACTAAAAAAATGGTACCCTTTGCCCATGATCGATGATCTATTAGATCAGTTGCAACACATATAATATTTCACCAAGTCGGATCTCAAATTGGGATACCACCAGGTACACATCAAGGAAGAAGACACCTGGAAGAATTCCTTCAAGACAAAGAAAGGTTTGTATGAATGGTTGGTCATGTCATTTGGTTTATGTAATGCACCAACTACATTTATGACACTGATGAATGGTGTATTACACCCATATCTAGATTCATTTGTTATAGTCTATTTGGAATATATACTAGTTTATAGTGCTACCTAGGAGGAACACATATCACATTTCATGCAGGTGTTAGAGAATCTTAAAAAGCACCAACTGTTGGACAACCTCAAGAAATGTGAGTTTTCTAAGTGGTCTTTGGTGTATTTGGGTTATGTGATTGGTGGAGGGGAGCTCAAGATAGATTCTGCAAATATGGATACCATCATTAAATGGATAGTTCCTACAAATGTCACTGAATTTAGGAGTTTTGTTGGGGAAACATAGTACTTACAGAAGTTCATAGCTTCATTTTCAACGGTAGTTGCATCACTCCACACCATAACAATGAGTGGTACAAATTTGTAGTGGGGAAAGAATTGACATAAGGCTTTCAATGAGATGAAAAGAAAGATCAATCAAGCACCAGTTCTCGCATTACCAAACTTGCAATAGCCTTTCGAAGTGGAGACAGATGCAAGTGGATATGCCATGGGAACAATTTTGATGCAAGGAGGAATGATTGTATGCTATCATTCTGAAATATTTCATGGGGAAATTTTCAACTACCCTACCTATGACAAGGAACTCTATGTCCTGGTTCAAGCTGTCAAGAAGTGGAAGCACCATTTGATGGGAAATGAGACGATCATCCACACAAATCACCAACCACTACATTATTTGCAAGCCTAGAGTAAGCTACAACAAACCAAACATTACAAGTGGATGGGGTTTTTACAACAATTTCATTTAGTCATCAAGTATAAAAAGGACAATACAAACAGGTTGACATACCTGTTTTCAAGGCCACCCAAATCCAATATTACAACTTTGGGAACTTTGATGCACATGGAGCCTTTTACCCATGATTCATACAAAGAGGCATACACAAAATATGGGGACTTCAAGGAGGTGTTTCAACAACTACAAGGTCAAAATCATATAGAAGAAGCTGACAACAAGGTTGACTATCATTTCCAAAATGGGTTACTCTACAAGATCGACAAGCTCCATGGCCCTAAAGGTGAACGACTACAACTTATTAGAGAGGTTCACACCTCCAAGGTTGCAGAACATTTTGGTGATGGGAAGACAATTTCCAACTTATATAGGTATGTGTATTGGTTTAGAGTGCAAGATGTAGCATGATATATTAGAGGATGTACTAGATTAGAATGCAAGAATATGTAGCACGATATATTAGAGGATGTATACTTTGTTGTATTGGCAAGCCCAATAATAGGAAGCAAGGTCAATACCATCCCTTACTTGTACCCACTCAACCTTCGAAAAATATTTCCATGGATTTTATGTAAGGTTTACCAACAACCTAGAAGGGACATGACTATCTATTTGTCGTAGTTGACAGGTTCAACAATATGTGTATTTTTATACCTTGTAAAATGACCATCAAATGATAAGAAACAACATTCATGTTCTTTGAACAGGTTCGGGTGCACTTTAGGATACCGAGGAGCATCATCTCAGACACAGATACTAGATTTCTCAATACATTTTGGTATACATTATGGGAGAAGATGACATTAAGTTGAAGATATCTACAACATTCCATCCACAGATAGTTGGGTAGACATAATTAGTCAACAAGACTTTGGTGCAACTTTTGAGGGGTAACAATCAAAAGCATCCAAAGACCTGGGATGAAAATTTGATCTACATACACTCTTATAATAGAGCAGTCCACACTTCTATTGGTTAGTCACCGTTTGAAACTTTCTTTGGATATTTTCCACATTCACCCTTGAATGTTGTATATGGACAATAATAGGAGTGAGGGAGGAACTCACAGGAGATGCATTAATATATGAAAAAATTGTTGAGAAGATTAGACAATTCCATTTGCAAGTACAGCGGGTGCTGAAGAAGTCACAAGAAAATACAAGGCCAATCATGATAAACATAAATCTGAGAAATAAATTCAAAGTGGGAGACGAAGTTTTGTTATATCTGAACAAGGAAAGACTGCAATGTCCTGGTAATGAGATCAAGGCTCTGCGATATGGAACTTTCGAGATATTGGAGAAGGTGGGAGATAACGCCTACAAAGTCAGTCTACCCCTATTCATGTGCATTTACTCAGTAGTGAATGTGGAGAATATTAAACTCTACGAGCCTTCCATGTTGGATAAGGAGGAGGAGAAAGTCCTAGCTTCCATAGAGGACTTAACACTAGATGCCCAGGAAGAGTTGGAAGAGGAAACAATTTTGTAGAAGTGGTTCAAAATTACAAGACATTGACAACATGACCTTTGGAAGATTAGGTTGAAATGACAACTTCCAGGCAAAGAAAAGTGATACTCCAGGGAGAAGGTAGAGGAAAAATTTTCTCAACTAATTCAATAAAGATTTTGGGGACCAAAAGTCTCCCTAAATGGGGAGGTATGATCCAGATTGGATCATTATATTATTTGTCATATATCTTGATGCTTTTAGAGTGAAAAAAATTGGAGGAATCAACTTGCAGGGTCATTTTAATGGCAAGTCCCAGTGAGGGAAAATTAGGGTTTGAAACCTTTCAAAGCCATTTTGAGGCATCAAATGACATTTTTTGGGGTTGAAACTTTATTAGCTTTATCTTAGATCCCTCGATGCTATTCTACACATTGAGGCATTTCCAATGGTGCAAAAATCGCATCAATCAGAGCTCATATGCAAAAGTTATGCCCCCCACAAGTTGACCTACTGTGATGACCACCATGGTATGAGTGGATGCCACATCAACCCCCATTACTCATGCATATGTGGCTAGCCACGTATGGAATTTTAAGAATATTTTAGAAGGTTCAAAACCTTATCACAATTGAGGGTTGAGGAAGTAAAAACCCTACCCCTAGATTACTATCGGATGATGTTAAATAATGGGCCATCAGGAGAAGAAGGGGTTCCATTCTTTAGCATTGTATTTGTTACATAGTTGAGCAGAGCACCTAGGAGTGGTATTTTGAAAGAGAAATAGAGGATGCGATATTCTGTAGCAACAATACATGCCACAATATCATATGCAACTCAACATAGCGTGCATCTTTCTTTGTACTTGCATTTGAAGAAAAGAGAGAAAAATGAACTCACCTTCTAGTTGTGTTTTCTCATTTATTGGGTTTCACAAGTTATACCTTGTGTTTATTTATGGATTGTGTGTGAGTATTTATTTTTGTTCTCTATTTTTTCGCATTTCACGATTTCATATATTTTAAGCAGAAAACCAGTATTAAAGAATCCAATATCTAAAGGAAATTAACCTTCACAGTGAATATTTCAGTTTTTTATTAGATCTGTTGTCATGAACTGTCCAGTGAAATATCCATGATAGTTCACAGATCAACAATATCATCAAAGATCATCTCATAATCATCAACCAAAACATGAACAACCATGAAGAGAGAACCAAGCCATCACTGTCAACTAAGGAAAAAATGAATCTCCTCTCCCAAGACAACATCCATTAGAAACAACTTATACAAAAATTCCAATCTTTGGAAGGATAGAATCACCATTCCATTCTGCAAATCTTCAAGACATGTGATGAAAATCACATGTGCAATCCTCATACAAAATGGGGGATAACACGCCTAATACTTAAGAGCATTGGTTTCCTCCTAGGAGGTCACATGTTCGAATCTAGAGTTGTAGTAGTGTATGTACACCTTAATAGACTAAGCATTGGAATCACTACATAAGGGGTTCCCTTTTCCCACAAACAATAGGGTCTCACATGTCAATTTGACATCTAACTAGGTTATAACCTTAAATTATATTATTATTATTATTAAACACATCATTAAATTTCTTCTAAATGAAGTAAATCACTTCAACACAAACTAATTGGGCATAATGAAATTCAAGAGCCCAAGGGTGACTATCACCTAACATGGTACCTTCCATGAGATGGAGGCAGGGAGTTATTGCTACCAAAAGGCTTATACCTAGGCCCACACAAACTTGGCTAAGGGTCAAAATAATAAGATACACTTCAAAGTCTTGGTGTGCCCATACTAGGGACATTGAGGGTTTAACACACCTAGGAAAGTTTGTCTTTTGTCAACTGGTAGACTTCTAATAATAAGAAACCATGCAAAGAGGTCCTTCTTTGACATCAAAGTTGATTTCCATAGGCTATTTATATGTAATAACCACATTTTCTATTTGGATTTCAGGTGGCAAAGCTTATTCATGGGCCCTCCAACTCAAGCTTGAGACAACCATTTGTAGCTCAAAGTATGCATGCATTCAACAAATGTTGTGGTTTGCCCCCATTTATAGTCTCATCACCACTTCAGGCATCAAGAGGGCCCAATTTGGGAATATGGTCATTTGAGATGAGGCTTTGTACACGTTCAAATACGAACTTGCTTGTGTTGGATAGCTTGAATTTCCCCTTAATTTCCATCAGGGGACCCACTCCCTCATTTAGTTGTTTGGATGCCCATTTTGAATAGCCTTAGGGTTGAGAACTATGTTGATTTGGCTAACATCTTTCATACAAAACTAGGGGTGACCACCAAAGACAATGATCATTAAAAGACTACCCATAACACAATGAAGGATCTCACCATGAAAGGAATGCTTTCATGACTTCTTGGGCCTTCATATGCTCTAGATGACAAATGTAACAACTTCAACATGAGCATGGATGGTCACTACACTTTGTAACAAGAGACCGGGTGCTTTTCCCAAGGGATCCCCTTGATTGATGCAATGCTCGAGAAAATCCTTCTATGTCTCCTTCCCACTTACATCCCTCACCACCCATTTGGCATAGAGACCTTAAGTTTGAATCCTAGTTGGGATGATAACAAAACCATATATCATAGATATTCATAAATATTCATAAATATACATATATAGACATATTTATGTTATGAACATAAATATACATATATCATAGATATTCATAACATAATAATTAATAAATAATAATTATTAATAATGAAAGGTCATGTCTCAAAGGACATGACTATTGGTAAAGGGCACCCCTGCGTGGGTATATAAACAAGCCCTCATTCTCAATTGTAATCATATATATCTTATTATTCATTCTTATTACATATGAATTTGTCCATATGGATTTGATTACTATATTCCAGATATTTTGTATTATTCTTGTGTGAGCGAACTTTGTTCGTCTCATTTGGTATCAGAGCTAAGTTCTGATCCGGCCTTTGGCCACACTAAGTATTTTGAGAATTTTTCTGAATTCTTGATCTTTGACCAAGGTTAGGCCATTGGCCATATAGGCTTGTAGCCACATAATTTTTTTTTCCAGAGTTTCTCTAATCTGGTCTTTGACCAACAATTGGCCTTTGGCCATTTAAGCTTGAAATTCAGTTGGAAAAGATTATTTCCGTTGAAAAAAAACTCCACTTAAATTTTTAAAAGTCAAGAAGAAAAAAGAAAAAAAAAATCATGCCACACATTATCAATCAGAGTTTCTTTGATTCCTCGTCATTGACCATAATGAGGGCCTTGGCCATTAAAAATAAAATATACAAATCATATTTCTGTTGAAGGAAAAAAGTATTCCGCTGCAAATAAAATATAGAGAAAAAAA
>ML778319.1:254905-265478 GCA_009831015.1 Picea engelmannii | reverse complement strand
ATGGTCTAAGTGGACATGTCTTTTATTATTAGACCTTGTCAATTTAAACTAGATTCTATATAAAGGGATCTCGTGCAACATTTACTCATCATGTCGAATAATATTATTGCATACTTAAGTAATTGTATTACTTGCATTATTTTTTGTCTTGATTGTTCTATGCAATATAGTGTCATTTATTTGAATTCTAATGCCCCTTACATTAGTGTGTCATTATAATTGAAATAAATGACACACTATATTTTTTTCCAAGGAAAAAAGTCACAATGATTCAAAATTGAACGTGGTTGACATGATCCTATCTTGTATGGTGTATTGTTGTTTGTGCTTATTAATGGTGTTGATTACTATTAATGTAATTGTTAGTGAGACAATAATACCCTCTTTCTTGTATTAAGTTACCATAGAAAGATAATTATTTATTTTTGGGTTATAAGTTCATTGGATTGTTTCTTTTAATATATATATATATATATATATATATATATATATATATATATATATATATATATAGTAGATATATTTATGGAGGATGTCATTTTCCTAAAAATAATGTAAATATACACTCTCATCCATAAGGAGTGATGCAGATTAAAAAAATCGTAAGTCTGGAAGTAATTTAATGTAAATAGGGAGTTTATTGGTATTATGTAGTTATCAATTTTAATGATAATGCATTTAAATTTTTTTTATTGACTATGATATAGAAAACATAAAAAGATTGTGTGTTTTTTTTTTAAATTTAGTTTATTTATACTAAATATCATTAATTTTTTTAAAAAATATTATTTTTAATTTTAAATATCCAAATTTTAAAAATGTCTTAGTTATGAACATTTAAATTAATTTACTATTTAATAATATTATCTATTAACATTTAAAAAAAAATCTAATCTTGTGAAATTTGTTGAATTTCCAACTTTTTTGAAATGAATGTACAAATGATGTAAATATAAAATTGACATTTACTATCTATTTTGTATGAGTTAAGAAATGGTGATTACTATGTAATCCTATAATTAAAACACACACACACACACACATATATTTTGACATAAAACACATTTCTCCCACTTGCTACCTTATAAGTATATTAGACAAAGGTACCAATAAAAAGTCATTGTTTGCAATAAAAATTCCATAATCTTGATAATTAAGTGACCTATAATGAAATCACATCTAGGAAAAAAAAGAAGAATAAAAAGAGAAACACTTCTCAATTTTTGGGAGAGAGGAACATTTGCCATGTTAGTTCATGAGAAAGGGCATGACATTGTCTCTATCCTCTAGTCCTACTAGCTTACTTATCACCAAATGGAATAAGTGTTTCCGTGTTAAGTTAGAGATAGGCAATTAATTTTTTTTTTGGTACTAGCGGAATCAACAACTAGTCAGACACGTACTCATGTGACACATGGTCGTGTTATCCGACTGATACCACCATAACTTCCATATGTGCCCACGATGACCCAAACAATGCTTCAAATGGGCTCATTTTTAATGAGGCTTGATACCCATTATTGTAAGCAATCTAACTAAGTGGATGTAATCCTCCCACTTTGATGGCTGGTCCATCACATACATTTTGAGTGTGTCATCAATTATTCTATTGGTCCTCTCTTTTTTCCCTTCTGATTCTGGGTGATACACTGAGATTTAGATTTGTCCCAAAGCCTTTGGACAAACCTTTCCAAAATTTGGAAGTGAATTTAGGGTTTCTGCCTGAAACTATCGCCTTAGGCACCCATGTAGCCCGACAACTTTTTTCATGTATATTTATGCAATATTGGATTCCATGTGAGTAGTCATTACTGGAATTAAATGTACAACTTTAGTCAATTTTTCCATCACCACCATGATGTAATCAAGTTGCTTCATTGTTTTGGGCAACTTTGTAATAAAATCATCTGTAAATACCTCCCACTTCCATTATGGAATGGACAATGGCTGTAAAAACCTCGCTGGATGTCTATGTTCAGTATTCACCTTCTGACACTCCATACACCTGGCTATATAATTAGCCACTTCTTTCTTCATTCTTGGCCAAAAGTGTTGTCTTCTTACAACTGCAATTGAGTTTTGATATCTTGGGTGCCTAGCATATAACACATTGTGCATTCCTCTCAACATTCTATTTTTCAGCTCCTTGGAATTTGACACATATACTTTTCCTTTGTACATGAGAACTCCATCTTCCTTCAACTCAAAATCTTTAAATTTGTGTTGCAAATTTCCTTGCTGAAATGCTTATTTTACTTTCAAATATTGTTGATTTAAATTTGCTTCTTCAATAATTTTATCTTTCAGGTCAGTCATGTACATGCTAATAGCTGCAATATGCATCTCATGTGATATTCTATTGAATGCATCGGTGTTACACGTCAAAATTCCTCACTTCGATAATGTCCCATTATCATTGTCGTAAGTGTCGCAAACATCATATTTTCGTCCCGCATGTGTCACATTGCAGATGACATCATAAGAACACTTGGTACACCCTACAATATTTGTTAGAAGAGGAAAACATATCATTTGGCAAAGCTTATAGACATTTTCCCTTGAATAATGATCATCTTAAACAAATTTTTGGAGATCAGCGCTCCCCTGCTCACATGTAGGGAACGCTAGCGCTCCTTGTCCACTTATCAAGGAGCTCTATAGGGCTCTGCTGTCAGCTTTAAGGGAGTGCTGACCTGTTGACAGAATCTTGGGGAGGAATCCCCCTTATCTCTAAGGACAACTAGAAAGCATCCGAGTTAGTTTGGCTCAAATCCGAGTTATAGGCTGGATCTAAGGGGAATACCACAAATTGATGGAGTCATATTCTCAACTTATTCCAAAGATACCTAAGGTGGTTGAGCCTCTCAAAGCCTATATAAGGAGGCATTCTCATGGTGAAAATGAGGAGAATATTAATGAAAAGTATTGTCATTTTGATCGTGGGTCTTTCGAGCAAGGGGTTGGACAAGGAGGACTTGGTGAGGCTGTTGCATCTACATCTACATATTGTAAGTACCTTGTTATGTTCTCATTAATATATATCCTTAGCATGTTTTCTTCAATTTTGTGTATGTTTGCATAGGCTTGTCTCTTCTTGATAAATATAGTTTAAACTAATCCTGGTAGAATAAGAAGCATGCATTGTCTTTGTTGTCTATTGAATTGCATAACTCATTAAAGAGCTTCAATATCAAGCTCAACCTAGATCGAGAATGGACAAACTTCAGAAAAAGGTACATCATGCTTTCTTCCTCTTTTTCCTTTGACTAGTTTAGCTACATTTAAAGGAATGTCAGTGTTCAATGTTAGCATTTTTTTGTCTTGGTCATAGGGGTCTAGGATCCAAGAGGACATCCACTTGTCCGCAGGGGAATTTTCCTACAACAATTGACCACTTGGTTCTCCTTTCCATTGATGCGATTAATTTCAAAGTCATATTCTCTAAGGAATTCCAACCATCTAGTTTGTCTAGCATTTAGTGTGGGTTGTCCAAACAAATGTTTTAGAAAACAATGGTCTGTCTTTAACTCAAATTTCCTCCCCAAGAGGTAATGTCTCCTCATTTTCAGCACATGAATAATGACTGCTAATTCTATATCATGGGTAGCATAATTCCTTTCATGCTCTTTTAATTTTTGAGACTCATAACATACCACATGATCCTTTTGTGTGAAGACTCCACTGATCCCTTCCTTGCATGCATTCATGCACACAAAAAAGTCTTCATTGGGGTCTGCAATCTTTAATATTTGTGCACTGGTCAATATGTCTTTCAAATGCTGAAAAATTTCTTCACATTCAGAAGTCCATTCAAATTTCACTCCCTTATTTTACAGAGAAGTGATTGGGCTTGGAATATTTGAAAAATATTTTATGAATCTTCGATAATAACCTGCAAGACCCATGAATGATTTTACCTCTGTAACATTTATTGGTGCTGACCATCCTCTAATGGTCTCTATCTTCTTAGGATCAACTCTATCCCATCTGCTAAAATAATATGATCCAAGTAATGAATCTTCTTTTGAGAGAATATGCACTTACTTAGCTTGACATACAAATTATACTCTCTTAAAACTTGAAACACCATTCTCAAATGTTTCTCACGTTCCTCCTTTGACTTAGAGTAGATGGGTATATCATCCAGGAACACAATTACAAAGTTGTCCAGGTATTACCCGAACACTCCATTCATTAGGAACATGAAAAATACTGGTGCATTTGATAGCCCAAATGACACTACCGTGAATTCATAATGATTGTATATTGTTTTGAATGATGTCTCACTGATATCTTCTTCCTTTATTCTTACTTGATGATAACCCGATGTCAAGTCAATCTTGAAAAATATACTTTCACTTTTCAACTGATCAAATAGGTCATCAATCCTTGGTAAGATATTTTTGTTCTTTATGATGACCTTATTCAATTGTTTGAAATCAATAAATAGCTTGAAGGTTCCATATTTCTTCTTCACAAAAAGCACCAGGGGACCCCCAAGGTGACACACTTAGGTGTATATAACCCTACTTTAACAGTTTTTCAAGATACATCTACAACTCTTTCAATTCTGGTGTGCCCATTATGTAAGGTTTCTTGGACACTAGGCAACTCCTGGCACCAAATTGATAGAGAAATCCATGCCTCTCTTTGGTGGCAGTTATGGGATTTCCCCCAAAAAATCTCCAAAATATTTCAATACTAAATGGTCCTTAATGCTTTCCATTTTATTTCTGGATGCCTCTTCCATATGGGCTGCAAAAAATTGGCATCTCTTCCCAAAACTCTTTTTCAACTACATAGCTGGAATTTCTCTAACAACTACAAATCTTGGAATACCTTGAAACTTTCCTCGCTTCCCTTCTTCATCAAGACAAGTGATTGTCTTGTTGTAACAATCTAGGACATCATGATGTTTCTCCAACCAATCCATGCCAATAGGACAATCATATGAACCCAAAGGTATAATGTTCACGTCTACCTTTGCGCTGACTCCATTCATATCTATTGGACAATCTTTAACCAACTCATTGATTTTCCTCTTATCCGATGTGACTAACTGAACTAACCTAGTTTTCTTATGCATATTCTTTTGTAAGTGAAATATTTCAACAATGTTAGAGTTTATGTAACTATGGATAGCTCCATAATAAATTAAAATTTCTATGGGATAGTTATAAATCTTACCTTCCAATTCAATCATGCGGGATTGATATTCTGCTTGCTTTTTGTCCAAGGATACATAAATCCTTGGCATGTTTCCTCCCATGTCTTCCATTGTTTTAGCCTCCTGAATATTGTGGACAATTCTCATCCTTTCTCCCGTGTGAGGGAAGTCCCTGTACAAGTGATCTCCTTCACATCCCCAACACTTCATGGCATACTGTATTGGCCTTTTCCCAAATGAATCTACCATCCCGTGTTCATTCTAGGTTGATTGTCCTTGCTAATTTTCTTGGGATTTATTTTTGAAAAGGGGTGGCTTAAAACCTCTCTGCCTTTGCTCCTTTTTACCCTTCATCTTGTCATTGTAAGATTTTTGGAAAACTGGCCTTCCTCTTCTCTGCTCATAAAGATGTTTTGTTCTCCTTATGGCCTCCTCCAAAGTCCTTGGCATTGACTCAAATTTTCATCACCTATATTAAAATCTCGCAAATTATTGCGAAGCCTATGATTATTATACTATATAACTAATAGGTGGGGTACCCAAAGAGAAAATGCAAAAGTTTAATCTTCTAAAGATTTTCATCAACATAGTACTTTTCAGTTTTTTCCTCCACAACATTAGTTCATGGTTATTTTGGTCATGTGTATGGTTAATATTGAAATATTTTACTTACATGGATACAAACAAAGGCTTAATATCATGGCAATTTTTATGGTTTCCAGAAGCATTATTGTTCATAACATTCAAAGGTAATCAACAACACATGTATAAAGGCATTAAGTCATACAAGCATTGCTCTATATACAATATTGCACGTTGCATATTGTGATGGTTTCTAAGGTTTGTTTGTGTTATGAATTCAAAGTTGATATATGATCATATGTATCAAATATTTGGTTTCATGGTTATACAATTTTTGTGTTTTATGACTCAAATACCCATTAGAAATGACACCTTTTATGGAATTATATGGTTTTTAACTCATATACAAATCTCATTGGTTTTATATGGTGTTAAATCTCTTTGGTTATGATTCGAATTTTACTATACCTCAAATTAAATACATTTGATACATGACATAGATATGAGGTATGTAATATGCGACTTGTTGGTATTTGAGATACATATTATATGCAACTACAACGTTTGGAACATATGGCATGTGGTTTATACGTTTATGGAATTGTTTATTCTGAGTTATGAGCAACGAGCTCGAGGTATGTTTGATGTGATATTATGAAACACTCACATGCTATGAGGGTTTTGGATTGTTGACTTGGCATATTTTTCATTGTTTGGATGGGTTGGCTATGTTGTTGAGTTGGCCATGCATTCAAGGTGACGGGGCTTGAGTAATTACTTCACAATCCTATGCTCTATCACTCTCCATTCACCTTGAATTTCGGTCATTTGTGCTGTTGGAAGTTGAAAGAAAGAGCTTTGAGCCCTACTAGTGTAAAACCTCGCACCTGAAAGTTTTGATAACGAACTCAAGGTTCATCCTAGTTTTAAAGGCACCATTTTGCAAAGGTATGAATCCGCAATATGTTCTACATCTTTTACTGCAAGTTTGTCTCAAAATGGTTAATTTTGGCTTTGGTTTGACATTTTTGTTTTTATAAATGTCTTCTCCTTCCCTTCTTTACAATTTCTTGAAAAAGAAAATGAAGAAAACGTTCACTTATAGATGTTTCACAACAATTTTGTTTGCCTCTTCCATGCTTGCACTTTACATAATATTTTGTGAAAGGAAGAAATTTTCAACAACTTCTGTTTGCATGCACTTGCAACTCAAAATTGAGTTTTACTTATCTTTTTAAGTGCTTTGTCACTCCAAGAATTATTTATTTCCTTCACTCGATTCCAATCTTGGTTTTATATGTTAGTTGGTTTGTATTCGAACCCTGTCCCCAAATATATTATTGTGTTGGATATGGGTCAAACCCAAATGTTTTTTTTTGCACTAAGTGGCATAGACAGTTTCGACTTCAGCCTGTAAAGCAATTTACCTTTTCTCTATCGAAAGGAGAACCTAGAATTGAGCCATTTAATATCAATACTCACACGTTCTTTGGTTGCACCCATTCTATAGTTCAGATATAAATTTTAAGGATTTTGAGTTTCATTGCGGCTTATGACTGTCTCAAGGACTAGATTCAATGATTGACTTATAGGAATGAAGTTCACATACAATCAATTGTTTTTCTTTTGAAAAAAAAATGTTTGGATTTTCTCATGGAATTATTGATATGAAAGAAGTAATGGGTTTTAAACCTTGATTTTGAAATAAGCCTCACATGCCCAAAAATGAGTGGCAGAGAACATAAACAATATTTTTTTGTTTAAACCCAAATGTTTGGCCCGAATGTGGATTGAAGGTGTCTTAATAAAATGATAAACCATTCATTTTCAATTGGAATTGAGATGCGATAAAAAATTATGGAATACCTCTGTTCGAATCAAGTCCAAATTTAAAATATAAGTTGCAGCCATGTCAACAGTCTTGAGTGTGCCTCTTCTCATTTCAACTTTTGTTTTTCGACCCATTATAGTTTGTGGAATTACTTGTTTCGTTTCGATTGTTGGCTGACAACATTGATTGGTCGACAGTATTAACACTGAGTTCAAAATTAAAGTTTGATAAAAGGTTATGGTTTTCAAACCCTTAATGTGTTGAATTCTGGGTATAAATCTATGGTTTGGTTTGACTTCAGCTCGAAACGAAAACAATATGGATTTGTGAAAGAAGATATGCATGTTTTTGGAAGACAAGAATCTGAATGAGTTTATATTATTCACATGAAAGAAAAATGTTGAAAGACATATAGATGTTACATAGACTCATTATCCTCATTTTTTTCACTTTACATAACATTATTTCCAAAGTCCCATACATTAAAAGTTCCCTTTCCATCCTTATCTTGTCTATGTAATTAAGATAACATGAAAATAACACAATGTGGATATATAATCAAACATTTTCAAATCAAGATTCTGTTATGGAAATTAGGAAAGATATGACTTGGATACATTTTTGGAATGGTTGTTTTGGTTTGATTGAGTTAGGAAACAATAGAGACGATGTTGGTTGATGATTTGGTGAAATTGAAGTTCATTTAAAATAAGTCTTATGCTTATTATATAGATCTAGTTTCCCTAATCAATCTCACTTTTCATAAATTATTTCCTAATATACCTATCATTAATTTCCTTTCTCCATTTCAGCCCTGTCTATATAATAATTTTTTTTTCATAGGAAAAGATGCAGCTTGATGTGGTCAGCATGGTAAAAGAACATAGCAAAAGGATAAGAAAGGATTTGTAAATTATCCTGATTGATTGGCAGGCACTTGTAAATATATTTCGAAGATTAAAGACATACATACTTCTTTTTTGAAATAATGATCAACATATATGGATTGCAATCTTGTATGCTATTGATTGAATGTGGTTAATGGATGATATATTTCTATCCCTTTTTCTCTTTATTCCCTTTTACATCCCATTTGTGTGGTATTGTAATATACCAGATATAAAATGTATGCATAACAAAATTAAAATGCTAGTAATGGAAGAATAACAACAATATAACCAGAACATTCACCACAATAACACTGGAATGATATAAGAATAACAACAGAAATAACACTTTGAATCTGAAAGCAATGTTCACAGGCCTCTTCGAGGGGGAAACCTCCAGTTGAGAAGATCTCTATTACAATAATATCCAAGCTAGGGTTGTCATACCCTCGACTCCTATTTATACTAAAAGGAAGCATCTAGAGGAAGATCTTTCTGGAAGCGAAAGCTTCTATTAGGTCTTCTTACATCCGCCTTATTCTATTTTATTGAAAGGCCTTATTAATATTGACCTTTATTACATCCAAATATATTGTTCTACCTATGTGCGGGTTAGGAACCTAACATGTCCGCCCCCTTAAAAACAACCTTGTCCTCAAGGCTTGAAATTAGGAAATTGCTGCAGAATGGTAGCTGGTTCCCAAGTGGTGTCTGCTGGAGTTGTATCTTTCCATTGGACTGACACTTCCTTGATGGTTCTCTGACATAGGCGACGCTCATGCTGGTCCAAAACTTTTTCTGGCTGTAGCCAAACGGATCCTTCCTCAGCTCACTCTGGAAGGTTGGTTTGAATTTGGCACTTAGCTCCAATCACCTTCTTTAAGCATGAAGCATGAAAAACATGATGTAGCTTCGAATGGCTGGGCAAAGCTAACTGATATGCTACTTGTCCCACACACTTGAGCACGATATAAGGACCATAAAATTTGGGCGCTAGCTTCTGACAATGATAGGCCTTGAGGGAAGTTTTCTTGTAAGGTTGAAGTCGAAGAAACACCTGATCCCCTTCTGCAAATTGGCGTTCAGAGCAACCTTGATCTGCTTGTTGCTTCATGCGATTCTGGGCCATGACCAAATTCTCTTTGAGGGTACGGAGAATAGCCTCTCGATCTGTAAGTGTTAGGTTAACTGCCTGGACGTTCGAGGCACCCGGTAAGTATGAGAGAACTGAAGGTGGCTTCTGTCCATATACCGCTTCAAAAGGAGTCATGTGTGTAGCTGTATGGTATGAAGTGTTGTACCACCATTCAACTAGGGGTAACCATTGAGCCCACTGATTTTGCTTTTTCGAGGCAAAACACCTCAAATATGTTTCCAAACATTTGTTGACAACTTCCGTTTGGCCATCATTCTAGGGATGATAAGTTGTGCTAAGATGCAATTCGGTGCCTTGTATCTTGAACAGTTCTTGCCAAAAATTGCTTGTGAAAGTTGGGTCACGATAAAAAAAAATAAAGTGCAGCATGCCATGAAGCTTGAAGACATGGTCCATGAATATTTGAGCCACCGTGGATGCTTTAAACAAGTGTTGAAGGGAACATAAATTAGCATACTTGGAAAGGTGATCAACAACCACCATGATGACATATTTATTTCCTAATTTGGGTAAGCCGGTAATAAAATCCATAGATATATCCTTCCAAATAGCAGGTGGAATTAGGAGCGGTTGTAGTGTGCCCGACGATTTGACTGTTTCTCCCTTGTTGCATTGACAAACATCACATTCAGTTACAAAATTACGAATGTCTTGTTTCATACCATCCCAGAAAAAGGAACGTTTGACCCTGTCATAGGTTTTGGTGAATCCAGAGTGCCCTGCTGTGGGTGTAGCATGAAGCTCAGAAAGTACCGTGGATTTAAGCTTTGATTGTTTACTTAAATACAAACGGCCTTTGTATCGAAGTTCCTCATGGAGCCATGAGTACCCTGGGGAAGCTGGAGCATTGGACTACAATTGTTGGATCAATTGCAAACTTTTGGGATCTTGTAGCTATTCCTGGCGAACGACTTGGAGCCAATCTGGTACAATGAATGAAAGAGAAAAAA
>ML778319.1:236859-254557 GCA_009831015.1 Picea engelmannii | reverse complement strand
TTTTTAGGATCCACCCTGACGCCATCTTTGCCAACCAGATGACCCAAGTATTCTACTTCTGAGGCACCAAAAGCACATTTAGACTGTTTCAGAAAAAATTGGTGCTGAGAGAGTAGATGGAGAACTCTATCCACATGAGAAAGATGGTCTATCCAGGTTTTTCTATAGATGAGGATATCATCAAAGAAAACTAAGACAAAATGGTGGAGAAAAGGATGAAAGACATGATTCATGAGGCTTTGGAAGGTGGAGGGGGCATTACACAAGCCAAAGGGCATGACCAAAAACTCATAGTGGCCCTCATGAGTTCTAAAGGCAGTCTTGGGAATGTCTACCTCTTTCATACGTATTTGGTGGTAGCCCAAACGAAGATCCAGTTTAGTGAAGAATTGGGCGCCACCTAATTCATCCAGGAGGTCATCAATGACATGAATGGGGAATTTGTCTTTGATGGTAAGTTTGTTGAGGGCACGAAAGTTAGGACACATTCCCCAAGAACCTTCTTTCTTCAGGACCATGACCATAGGAGACGAGTAGGGGCTCATACTAGGGCGGATAACACCTACATTAAGGAGTTCCTGGACCATTTTCTCAATTTTATTTTTTTGGGAAAATGGGTGACGATACAGACGGATATTGGGAGGAAGGCTTCCATGTACAAGGGGAATGGAATGATCATGAACACCACGGGAAGGAGGGAGGCCCTGGGGAGTGGAAAAACCAATTGATGTTTAGAAAGGATGGCTTGGAGGTCTTGTGGTACTGAGGGTGTCCCTGTTTCTTGTATGGCATGGAGCTGGGCGATGACACTAGAATGACCCTTTTTGAGCATCTTTTCCATGCGATGGGAACTAATGATCTCAGGTGAACCGACGATGATGCATTGGAACTTATATTGGTGGCCCTCCTGGTCGAATTGCATGGTTAATTATTTAAAATCCATGAGAATGAGACCCAAAGTCCTTAGTCAGTCTGCACCCAACACAATGTCACAACCTCCCATGTCGATATCAAACATATGGGATTTCAGGTGGTAGTCACCAATTTGGAGACACATTTCACAACGCCATACACATTTCATGGAACCACCATTGGCAATCATGATTTGGAAATTATTGATGGCATGGATGTAGCAATGAGTTTCTTGGGCAATGCAGCGATGGATAAAATTATGGGTGATGCCACTATCGACCAAAATGATGACCTTCTGATGCTTGATGTAACCGATTATCTTGAGGGTTTGGGGAGTGGAGAAGCTAGTGAGAGCATTGAGGGAAATGACCGGTTCTACTTTGGGAGGGTCTGAGGGAGGGGTTATGTCAGTGGGTTCCGGTGACTCAGACACAGAGGGAGTTTCTTCATCTTCTTCTGAAATCTCTTTGGAGATAGCCATAAAAAGATTTTTTTCTTTACATTTGTGGCCCGAGATATATTTTTCATCACAGTTATAACAAAGGCCTTTGAGTTGGCGTTCAACCATTTCAGCCTTGGTCAATTTTTGGATCTTTAGTGGAGTAGAGGGAGTAGTGGGATTTACTAGTTTAGGGCGAGGGATAAAGGAGGGTTTGCAGTTTTGAGAAGATACAACCTGTTGTGCTTCTTTAGCTCTTTTGGTAGCCTCCACCCAACTCTCAGGCCAAGCCATGAGGACATGGGCCCGAATTTCTTCCTTGAGGCCGTTGATAAAACACTCTCGGAAAAAGGCATCAGACATGCCCTCTGTTCTAAAAGTGAGGTGCTCAAAGGCAGCGATAAAGTCTTCCACTGTTCCTAATTGTTTCAGCGTTGTCAAACGACCCAAATGGTTGGTGTCAGTGTCAAAGCGTTCATAAAGCTTTGCCACAAAGTGTGTCCAAGCCATATACCCTTGACGAGAAGTTTTTCTCCATTGCCATCATTGCCAATGTTCTTGATCTAGATGGAGAACACCATACCAGAGTTTGGCCAAGTCATTTGTAATGCCGTATAAAGAGAAGTAATGTTCCATTTGGGTTACCCAACCAGTGGGGTCCGAGCCATGAAATTTGGTCACATCCAGCCATAGGAGGTGTAGGTCACGTTGAAAGTGATGGTTCTGCAAGGTATGGGGATGAGAGGAATGGTCACCTTCAGTATGTGGAGGTGAGGAAGAGGAAGGGTTATCCGTAGGGATATGCAGTTTGGTGCAGAGTGCCGAAAAGGCTGATTCAAGCTAGGTGGTGAGGTCTTGTTTGATTTCCCCCATTGAGGACTGCATGGTTGTATTGATGGTGACAACATTGGCACTGAGTTGTTTCACTTTTTGTTGGGTTTCAATGAGACCAGATTGCAAGGTGTTGAAGCGAGCTTCCAAGTCTTGGCTACGAGTATGGGCCATGAGGATGGGGAAACTGAAAAGGGGCGGGCGGGGTAAACAATTTTTGCCGAAAAAAATGATATCGATGAATGTGATAAGGGCGAAGAGATGAATCTAATGGAATAGGTCTCAAATAATGGTGAAAAAATTTCTCGATTATTTTTTTTACGGAGTTATACTCCGGTTTGGAGGATACTGTAGAGAGGAAATGCCCAAATGCTTAACCATAAAGAAATGTGTATTTACTTGGCAACCCAAACATAGTTGCGTGGCAATAGATCTTGTCTGTTTTAATTTGTTTATGTTTCTGTCCCCAAGGGTTAGGTATTCAAGGGTTCTACAGACAAGGATTTGCCTTGTACTATAGCTCTCTGATATACATGCGGGGTCTAACAGTAGTACTCGACCCAATATCTCAGGGAACTAACTAAGGAGGATAGACCGTACCCTTAGCTGTACTACCTGACTACCCAGGTACTAGAGAGTATCTTCCCGAGTGTTGTTCTCAGTGACACTATAACAGTTAGGTGACCGATTGGTTTATCTGAAGAGGGCTTCAGGTAATCTAGGTCGATCCATACACAGGTGCTGTCTGATGCGCTACCACTCGAAGGGGTACCAACAAGGGTTACAAGGGTGGCCAACAAATGTGCGCTTAAGTACCACTTGTATTTCTTGCGTGTATGAATCCTTCAACCGCAGGTTTATGCACGTAATGACATATTTCTGTGGCTTAAAGACGCTGGAATATGTCTCTACCTTGAAAAAAATTTAACCCACACTTTCTACCGAGGAAAGTACTTTGATACCACTTGTAATATACCAGATATAAAATGTATGCAAAACATAAGTAAAATGCTAGTAATGGAAGAATAACAACAATATAACCAGAACATTCACCACAATAACACTGGAATGATATAAGAATAACAACAGAAATAACAATTTGAATCTGAAAGCAATGTTCACAGGCCTCTTCGAGGGGGCAACCTCCAGTTGAGTAGAGCTCTATTACAATAATATCCAAGCTAGGGTTCTCATACCCTCGACTCCTATTTATACTAAAAAGAAGCATCTAGAGGAAGATCCTTCTAGAAGCGGAAGCTTCTATTAGGTCTTCTTACATCCACCTTATTCTATTTTATTGAAAGGCCTTATTAATATTGACCTTTATTACATCCGAATATATTGTTCTACCTATGTGCGGGTTAGGACCCTAACATGTATGGTTGTGTCATGTTAGAGCCAGTTTAATCATTTAGACAAATTGTATTAGATGTCTCATCTTACTGTTATTTTATACTTGTGCTAATTGGATATCATGGTTTTATATGAGATTCTTCAACAGGGGTAGAAACATAGGAGGAAATGGAGGAAATAGAGGAAGAAGAGGATGAGGGCATAACACCTCTTGGTAGCCAGAGGGTCATAAAAAAATGAGGTTTTCTATTCATTTTGATGTTGACTCTGATGAGTTCCAAGAGATGATCCAAACATGGAACTTGAACCTTGGTGGTCAACAAGCCTTGCCACAACCCCAAGCATCCACTAATGCTATCTTGCAACCCCACCCTTGTATTGTAAATATCCCCGAGTCCCTTGCATAACCTCATGTTGATGTTGATATTATGGTAGCTGCGGGAGGTATTAACCTCCACGTGTAAACTTGATGAGAATATAATATTTCAAGAAGTAAGAATAAAACCTAAAGCATTGGATATAACCCTAGAAGACAAGTCGACTAAAGGAAATATTTAATATTGAGTTTTTAGCCTCTAGAATAAGAATTCGGCCTAGACAACTAAGGAAGAGTAGTATAAATATAGGATACCAAATCTCATTTGCACACACACCACTCACAATTGCATAAATTTAGTTGTGTGCAAGTATGGAGAGTAGTTGCAGTTGTAGCTAATGCAACTTCTATTTTCGGTTTCAGTCTTGGAATCTCTCTTGGTTATGGTTTGGACTTTCTACTTGGTATGATAACTCTGGAGAGTGATACACTACCTTGATTGGCTATTAGGCCTAGGGTTTGATTCCGTAATTATTCTTCGTGAAGGTTAAGGTGCTCGGGGGTGGTTTCGGCCTATGGTTGGGTGAAAATATTGCTATATTGTTTATGGTTAAATGAACACACCTATTATTTATAACAGGTTATGGGACCACAACCTATCTTTGGATAGTCTAACCACTGGAAGATAGCTTGAGAGTATTTTCTTAGTTACAGTTGTAGTTGCAGTCAAATTTTTTGCTGCAGCAATGAAACCTTAACCCTCTTGTTGAGGCACCTTAGGTGAAGATATTGACCTAATTTATGGATAGCCTAGTCTGCCCTAACCTAATGCACCTGCTGGTACTCTCAACAAGCTAAGATGTCAAGTTTGAGTTTTTGGTCAAATTCAAAGGTTGACCAAGTCAAAGAAGTCATGACATACTCTATGAAGTCAGAAAACAAATTAGAAGGGGATTCTAATTTCAGATCATGGAAGACAAGGATTGATCTCATCCTTTCCAAGAATAAAGTGTTGGATATCGTGAAAGGAAAGATCATGGAAGCACAATTTGAAGAAGGAGAAGTGAATGAACCTCAAAACGTTGCAGTTATGGAGAATTTCAAAGACAATGACATCAATGACATGAATATCATAGTGGAATCTGTAAAAGACCACTTGATACCCTAAATCTCTCATCTTGACTCATCTAAGAAGATGTACAATGCCCTAACTAACCTCTTCTTAGTCAAAAACATTGGACAAGTAATGAGTCTGAATAATGAGCTCCGTGACATGAAAATGAATGATGATGACAACATAACATTATACTTTGTGAGAATATCTCAGTTAAGAGATCAACTACAAGCTATTGAATAAATAATTTCAGAGAAGGAATTGGTAAATATAGTACTCAATGGACTTCCCAAGACATGGGATGCATTTTCCGCAAGCATGAACACAAGAAAGGAGCATCCCACATTTAAAGAACTTTGGACTTGTTGTGCACAAGAAGAATAAAGGATTAACACAAAAGAGAAATCCCAAAAGAAATACAATGATCAATCTTTCACAACAAAGTTCAAGAATTTCAGGAATAAGAAGAAGTTTGGCTCAAGGAATAAATCAAATCAAGAAAAAGATAGGTCTAGCGATGATTTTAAGTATGCAAATTTATTTTAAAATGTAGAAACCTTGGCGAATCTTACTAATCCTTCATATGCCAACTATAAATGTTTGGTGATATTTTTGTAAAAATATTCAAATTTCTAAGGATTCTATATAGTTTTTATAAAATTTTGGCGATTTTTAAGGTAAAATAATTTTATCGTATAGAATTTGGGCAAATCATTTTTAAAATACCGAATCTCTTTTTTGGAAAAACCATGGAAAATTAGCCCATGAGAGAAATTTATCCCCTAAAATCATCCTTGGATAGGTCAAAGATACAATTCTTCAAGTGTCGAAAATATGGTCACTACAGGAACCACTGTCCCGAGTTAAAGGAAAGGAAGGAAACATACGAAGCAACAATTTCCGAAGAAAGGGAACCCTCAAAGAAAGTCAAGCAGGATAAAACAAACTTCTTCTTCTAAGTTAAGGTAACAATATTCTTCAAAGCCCTGGTATATATCATGTTTACATAGTTCTTGTACATATCATGTATATCTATTTCTTAAAAATAAATATGTTCAAGGGAAACAATACCTATGGAAGAATAAAAGGATAAGGATTGCTATTACAATGACTACAAGTCAGGCAATACACATGAAAATATGAAGTATGTTGACAATCTTTGGTAACAATTCATGTGGAATCTATTATATAAGTAACAACTTCCAGATAAGATGAAATCATAATCAAACCTGAAGAGACATAGAAGAAGTCAAAACAAAGAAAATTAGAAAAAGACTTGTGATACCTTGCAGATGCCAATAAGAATGCAGACGGAAGCGTGGACTATCTTAGATGGAGGGAGATGATTACAGAATTCCAAAAGAAGAGAATGCATTCATGCATGAAGCAAGGATTAGGAGGGAGCTAATCCTAAATAATATGATCTGTTGAGGATTATGAA
The DNA here is from genome assembly GCA_009831015.1 of Picea engelmannii. Lineage (NCBI taxonomy): Eukaryota > Viridiplantae > Streptophyta > Pinopsida > Pinales > Pinaceae > Picea > Picea engelmannii. Next base: position 248,151 of record ML778319.1, on the reverse strand, counting down.
GTATCTATCCATGTTCCCATTGAAAGTAGCAGCCATGAAAAGCAACACATGTTCAGTTTGACTTTAGAAGAAGTCTTCTTCGAAAAGAAGCCTTAAAGTATTCTTGGTTGTCCATCTACATCCATGATCCTCTAATGAAAGGAAGAAGTTGGAATTTCAGGGCATGGAATCTATATAAGACTCCATGGACCCAAGAGCTAAAGAGAAACATGAGGAAGAACATGAAGATTCCAAGAGAGAAAGAAATATCCAAAACAACCAGTTATTATGCCGAAAATAAAAAAGACTACCAGCTTGGTTTGAACTCACTAAGAAGCAATCAAGAAAAATAAATGGAAGTTATGATAAAGAACAGTGTGAAAAATCCTTATGAATGGAAGCATTGCAAGATTCATAGGTTCTTCCAGAAGGAGGGAGAAGACTATGACAACGACTTGTTTCAGATATACCTCTTGTAGTCTCCATGGATTGGAATTTACATGTAAAAGAATGTTCTTCCCAATAAAGAAAGTGAGAAAGAAGCTTATACAAGAAAGAGACCCATGTATGCAGATATAAGAATACCTTGTATGGATTCAAACAACTTGATGTAGAGTATCTCATATACATCAAAAGCGTGGTGAAAGCTTTCTATGACAGAGATAGTGTATCAAAATAGTTACTCAAAAGTCTGGAATGATGGATTGCTAAAATCTCATGAGTACATAAGAAGTGCTACTTGGATATGTTTCCGTTTGAGCCTTCCAACGATGTCATGAGCTAGCAAGAAACAAAAGTGCTGAATTCGACCATGACATATTGTAATGATCGGAGCTATATGAAGCCTTCAGAGAAAACCAGTGTTCCGTGACAGACCGAAGTACATTGAGATCAAGTATTACATTTTCCATGATGAAGTCCAGAAAAGAGAAGTGGTTCTCCAATATATCTCCATAGATGAGAAGATAGCAAACATTTTGGTAAAGCCTCTGTCCAATATGAAAAAGTTTGCATACTTAAGAAACAAGCTGGGGATCGTGGAGACGACTTCCTTATTGAAAAAGGAAGATATTACTCCGAGGTTGGGAGGGAGCACTGTTGTGTTATTGATTTATGGACAATCATTTTTCAGTTTGAAAATGGTCCAGGATGAGCAGTTCCTTTCTAGTTCAGAAAGTGGTTTGAGATTTTTGATGGACATGCATTTTCTAGTTCGAAAAATGGTCCATATCGGACAATCATTTTCATAATGAAAATGGTTCGATAGATTGTTGATGTGCCATAGAAAATGATTCCTCTTGTGTCCAATGTGGGGGAATGGTATAGGACACTCATTCTTCTTGGAAATCACTCTGATTAGTGGTCAAGTAGAATGGTATGCCTTGCTGAGCAGTCATTCTTTCGAAGTTCACAAGTGTGAGCAGTTTCGAAGAATGGTTCATTTTGGAGGTTGGTGCAGGACAATCATTCCCCAGGGAAGACTCATTCTATCCAAGTTGCACTATGATTATTATCGGAGGAATGACCCAGTTAGGTGAATGGTACAGGTTCAACAATTAGGGACATAAATTCCCTAGGGAAGACTCATTCTCTCCAGGTTGCACTATGACTAGTGCTAGAGGAATGGCCTAGTTAGGTGAATGTTACAGGCTCACAAATCAAGGATAATTATTCTTCTATGCCTGAGAAGAATAGTCCAGATAGCCCATGGATGATGTTTTACATTTTGAGGGCAGATGCTCTTCCATATCTCACAGATGTGAGTGGAATAATGGACCAGATGACTCAATTTATATCATGATATTGTTTTATGCAGGTTGATATAAGATGATATGATTTCTATAGAGACTGTATGTCTCTGGACAATATATGTATGCTACTGTGGTGGATGTGTTCCACTGGTTTTGACTATGTGTAGCCACGTGCTACTTGGTGTGGTTGTGTACCACTGGATAGTAGTTGTGTACTACTATGGATAGACACAATTTTGTTCTATCGAATGACATTGTTCTGATTTCCATGTAGACTATCAATAGTGTTGAAAATGATTATCATCTAGATGGATACTCAGTGTGCTGATGGAAAAACATTCTCCAGATGGAAAATGGTCCAGGACATTTATTCTTCTAGGACGTATGTCTGGATTAGAAGAATAGTTCTTGTAGCCCATGGCATGACTTCCAACATCTGTTGAAATAGTTATTCTTCTAGGACATATGTCCGAATTAGAAGAATGGTTCTTGTATCACTCTGTGGAGTGAGTGACTTATTCAACATCATGCTTGATTACTCAGATGGACTATGGCTTTGAGAGATGATGCAATTGATGCTATCATATGATAATGATAATGATGATGGTGCTCGTGATCTAATCATGAGATAGCCTGTATGGATATGATGATGCTACTGGTTGAATGGTATGTTTGTTCTCAAGACCATGGCCTTCAATACCTCCCTAGCTAGGAGGGAGTGTTGATATTATGGTAGTTGCGGGAGGTATTAACCTCCACTTGTAACCCTTTCAAGAATAGAATATTCTGGGAAGCAAGAAGAAACCCTAAATAATTTGACATAACCCTAGAATACAAGTCAGCTAAAGGAAATATTTAATATTGTGTTTTTAACCTCTAGAATGAGAAGTCGGCCTAGAAAACTAAGGAAGAGTAGTATAAATACATGATGCCATAACTCATTTGCACAAACACAACTTGCAACTGCAGAAATTTAGTTGTGCGCAAGTCTGGAGAGTAGCTATAGCTACAACTATTGCAACTTCTATTTTCAGTTTCAGTCTTGGATTCTCTCTTGGTAATGGTTTGGACTTTCTACTTGGTGTGAAAACTCTAGAGAGTGATACACTACCTTGATTGGCTATTAGGCCTAGGGTTTTCTTCCGTAATTATTCTCTGTCAAGGTTAAGGTGCTCGGGGGTGGCTTCGACCTATGGTTGGGTGACAATATTGATATATTGTCTATGGTTAAATGAGCACACCTATTATTTCTAACAATTGATGGATGGAGTAATTTACCTGACAATCTTTCTTCTGGTTCAAATCAATGGCCTATGCCTCCCCCTCCTCCACCAATTCACACTGTTGTTTCTAGTGCATCTTTTCCTTTACCTCTAGTTCAACCAATGCTACATTTTCACACAAATTCTACACATGAGTCCATGCCTCCTCCTATTCCTCAAAAGGATCATAAAACCACACCACATTGCTCTCATATTGACAAAGGAAAGAAACCCATCACTTCTACAAGCATGACAAATCCTCTTCCTCTGCTTATTCAAAGATTAAATCAACAGGCAGTGGGAAGAGAAGTTTACATGAAGAACATCCTAAAATTGCCCAGCTAGAAGAGAAGAAGTCCCAATATGAGGACTTCATCAAATAAATAGATGAGTTTTTTAGGAAAAAGTTTTCTGAATTATTTTAATTTACGTTTGGACTGATTTTGATTATGGCACTATGAGGATAGATGGACGAACCATGATATTTTATTTTGAAACTTTTAAATATCATGTTATTTTATGGGAGACACAAGTGTTTTATGCCATAACGTTTGAGATGCATGTTTTGGTATATTATATGATGCTGATATATTTTATATTTGATTGAATTTATTGTGGAGCGACAAGGAAAAACTATTTTGATTATTGAGATAAAGATGCATAATAGAGGGGGACCCCACCTATTTAGTTATTATTTATTTATCAATTATCCTTATCAATAAAGTTATTGTCCTATTTATTAACTAAAGTTATTTAAATTTAGTAACTAAAAGTAGTTCAACTACTTGAGGAACTACCTTTTAGAGAATAAAAGGAAGAACAAAAGGAAAAAAAAAGACATGATGAATTAAAGAGAAACACTTCTGATAAGTTTTCTCTTGTTTCATATTGATATTTCTGAATTTCATCTTTCCATTTATGAATTTCTTAAAAGGGATAAATCCTCTTGTTGACAACATGATATTTCTAAAGGTGGCAAAGAAGAAGGGACTAGGAAGCATTGATATTTGACATGATTCATAAGGTCATTCATTTCTCTTGGCAGTCTATATAGTTTTATTAGAATATCTGAATTAATTTTCAGTTATGATTAATATTATTTTGCAGAGTCAAGACTTGGTGGACTTTGGACTTGGTTGATCCAATGTATTTGTCCTTGGTCATTTTCTTTCAGACACCACTTGTCTTTGTATGATTTTTTAATTCCATCTTAGACTTCTAAGTCTGATCTTAGTCCTCACCCTCACAGGGGTTTGAAAAGAGGCATTCTGGCTGAAATACTTCAAATATTAGTAAAAACGATTTATTCTCAATTGAGACTTGTATTTCTAATTTCATATTGTTATATTCTTTATTTCCTTTATTTTAATCTTTTGTAATCATTTACATATAAACATTTTTACATTTTTTTAAGGTTGAAACACATGACTTTAAAATAACATCAGGTCCAAAAACATATTTCTTGAGGGATGATAGATATTTTTGCAAGGTTATAAACCCATGGTAGCATTCCCACCTATCTTACCTTATCTTAGTAAGAATTGAAAATGTTTTAGTGAGAACTTTCCATTCCTCGCATCAAAATCGGGAGTCATCATATTGTATCTTGTCACTGTAGAAGGAAGGTAACCCACTCATAAACCTTTGGATTTTTACCTTCTCATCCTTTATGAGGTCCACATACTTCAACAACTCAAAGAATCTCTTCTCATATTCATCTGTTGTCATGCTTCCCAATTTGATTTCAAAGAACTCTTATATCTTCCTTCCATAGTAATTCTCAGACAAATATTTCTCTTGGAAGTATCCTTTGAATCGACTCCATGAAACCTTCTTCTTGTCAAGGTGTTTGGCTTGCTTAAGCTGACCCCACCACATGACTACCTTTCCTTGCAAGTGGTTGGCTGCAATTCTTGTTTCTACCCTTGAGGGGTAATTATGCATTTGTAAATATTTCTTCATTTTCAATAGACATGATTCAACCTCTTCTCTCTTCCTATGCTCACCATTAAAATATGGTGGCTTGATTTTCTTGAGTTCACATTGAAAAATGTATGAATCAAGCCTTCTCTTTTCCTCCTTACAGGAGACACACTTGGGATAGTCCCGTCCTTGAAAATTCTCGAGCTCTTATAATGGATTTCTCTAGGGAATGATGACACCGACTCATACTTTTTTATTATCTGTCATTCTCACGATGATTCATTTTGCTATGAGATCTAGATGACGCCACTTGTCTAGCACTAGTTACTTTCTTTGTGCCAAAGTATTTATTGTCTTGCCACTGCAACATATTCAAACTCTATAGTATCTCCTCCTAAGCTTTCATAATATTTTCATTATCATCCCTATAGCTCTGCACTTCTCTTTGCAGGATTCTCATAGTTATAGGCTCATGCCTGCCTCTTCTTCCATTATAATCTATCTCAACATTTCCCATGCTGACTTGTAACCCTCTAACTTCATCTTCATGGTTGTAATATCCCCGGGAATCTTTTATAACTCTAGTTCTCATATAAGAACAAAAATTATTTTCCTATACCTGTAATTTTGCAAGAAATGTGCATGTAATAATTATTGTTAGAGCATGTATATTATAAAACATTTGATTTATTACAATAAAAATTATTATTCATCTCAATTTATGAATAAAACAATCTAATAAGTCAAAATATGATTCCTTAGATACATTCCTATCTAAAACAACTCTCCAACAACTATACTCATGCCTTATTCTGAGTTCCGAGTGAAAAGTTACAACATTAAGAAGTTGCAATTTCCACTTATTACTATGTTTTCACTGCTATAAAATTGCTTTATTATTGTCTAAGAAAAATGTAGTGCTGAATACAAAATTATGAGCTAACAGATGACTTTTCCTCCTCAATACCTTTCCATTAATTGTTGGTTTTCTCCAATCCAAGCTTCGAGCTGAAAGTTATGGTCTGTGTATTTTAGTTGTTGTCATTTTTGTCTCTATATGCTACAAGTGTCTTCTTTCTCTTCTTGTATGTTCTCCAAGGTTGCCAACAAGGTACTAGATATTTATCTTGAAAATGAAGGAAATAGGTTAGGAATTCTTAAAACCTATGATAATAAAGTCATATATCTCAGAAAGACATTTCCAACGGTATAAAGAATGCGCGAAACAAACACATGAGTAAAACGTTATGGTCGATTTACAAAAGACAATTTTTTAGGTTTCAAAGGAGTTAATGGGAACTCCTTCCGATTTGCATTGTAGGAGTTGATGGGAAGTCCTTCGATGCACATTGGAGGATTTTGAATGAACTCCTTCGATTTAAATCAGAGGCTGAGTAATGTCACAAAACTATTATGCAACAATTCCCCCTTCGTGTGACTTCATTTAGGGTTGCGTCTGTAAATATTTCTCTTGAGTGCATGTTGCATTTCCTCGTAAGTTCATTAGGTAAACTACGAATGACTTCGTCGATAGTTGATGATCTCGGAGTAGTTCCTGTCAACTTTTCTGATTACTTTGGATTTGTTTCTTCTATCTCTTCTGCTGGCTTCATCAATAGAGTTTCTATTAACACGGCCTATGCCATGGGAGCACTTTATATCAACTTTGCTGATTTAGCTAGGAGTTTCAGAGCACTTCTTTTCTATTGTTCTAAAAGACACATGCATTCCTTATCAACAACGAGAAATAATTTATTCTTGTGTCCATTTTTTTTATGCATTTTGACTTTGTTCAAAACCCTAAAGTAATTAAGGAGAAGGGTAATTCATTAGAGATTATCAGTTAGTCATTCCGAGTTTGCTAAGATCCCTTTCTTTGAGCTTTGAGTCTTTTTGTCTTAAGTTTCTTTGATAAGCCTAAGTGATTCTGGCTCAGCCATCACAAACCTAAAGTGGCAGAAGCATATAGGTTTGTGTCTTCTTATGCCTTGAGAAGATATGAGAGATCCATGTACTCTCATATAAGTCTGTAAATCCATGCCATTGTTGGCTCATATAATAAAATCATCTTCCGTAATCTCTGAATTTATACCTTGTCTTTTAATCTTGTCTCTTTAAACTTATTGTCGAAAGTTCACTGAAGGAGTCAGACAAAAGTTCACTTAGGTCCTGGAGCGTTGTGAGTAAGTCTCGCTAGGCAGGAGGCCGCTAAGGGCAGTTGAGGCGTTGGGTTGTTCGAAGGTTCAAACTGATTTCTCCTTCGGTTCAAGCTGAGATAACGTTTGCAGAGCGAAGTCAAAGACAAGAGGACTATTTCAAGCTTCATTCTTCGTCAGAGGAAGCCTCTGTGGTGCGTTGCACAAAATTGGTATCAGATCCAAGTTCAACATATATCGGGTATTTACAGTCTTATATCTATTTTATTCCTATGGATCGCTTTATGTCTTTTAAGGAAATTAGAAATGCCAAAATATGTAGCACTAGTACCTCTGAAAGTAGTCTCAGTTCTATGTTTTCTAGCAATAAAATAGAAAATATAAACCAAGCCAATATTGAAATTGTTGAGTCACAACCCCAAGCTGCTTGGAAATTACCAGCCATCTCTCCCAATCAAGTATATAGTGATTTGAGTATGTTTCATCTTCGTGCTATTACTCGAGTATTTGTTAAAGAATCTGTCAGTTGAATTCAACAAAATAGTGATGTCAGTCAAACCATTTCTCTGCTCAATGTTAAAGAAATTCAAGCTGAAGCAAATAAGAAAAAGACAAACTACCTCCATTTCGGATGCATCTGTGTAGGCATTAATGCATTAGTGCATAAAGGAATATATGCCTACATCCTCTGCACTGTCTGAGACATGACACACAACAAATTCACTGATTCTTTGATTGGTGGCATTGTATCACCTTTGTCTAATGGCCCTATATACTTTTATTGCTATCCCAATTTCTCAGTATACACTTTTGATGAGAACCTTGAAGACATTCTCAAACTGCAAATTCACACTATTGGGTTTGACATGCGCAGTACTCGCACAAATATTTCTATCCACTCTCGTGGCTACTTCCGACATACCAATAATTTATACCCTTCCATGTTACATACTCCTAGCCAAAACTCTCAATCTAGTACAATTATCCTTACTGATCCCATCAACCAAAAAATGGAACACCAACTCATTAAATGGGAAAATATTTCTTTCCCCTCCCATTGGGTCATTGATATTCCTCGCACTCCCCTACAACATTCAATTACTTCTACTCATATACATGAATCAACTTCTTCTGCTGTGATCTCTTTTCCCCCTTCAACTTAGAGTTTTCATACTAAGCATGGTGGGCCACTTCTGATACCTTCAACATATTTATGCTTACACCCCTCTCTCCAACCACTAGTGTCTTCATTTGGAAGAGTGCCCTACTCTATCCAATGTCTAGACTTCCACAAATTGGTAACCCTCTCCAGTCTATCTACAACTACATAAGACAACCAAATCCAATTTGAACATCAGTTTCATAATCCAAGAACAAACCTTCCTCCTCCTAGATCTACAACAAAAGAACCATGTCCACATCCTCAATGCTCTGACATCCCTTTTCCCCATGACAACCACATATTAGTCATAACTTCTTCCGTTGATCCTTTTATTCCCCTTTGTTGTTTGTCCAATCCTATTCCAAACAATCTAAAAAGACCAGCAGTACCTGAAATAAATAAATTTCTTGCCCTAATGAGAGGCTGCAAGAAAAAGCATGTAAAAGAATATTGGATAAAACCCATGTTAAATTGGGATCTCTTTACTCATCCTAATGCTGAACAATTTTCAAGATCTATTCTAGACAAAGAAAAAATAGCATTATCAATAGCATGGCAAGATCATATGGAAAAAAGGGACGAATGGATTTCCTTTTATGAATGGAAAAGACAACAAGCCTTCCATGCCACATTCTACATAAGCCAATCAACAAGCAAATATCTTTCCACCTTTTCCATATGCCCAACCCTCGCTCCACTCATTTCTTGCCCTGTCCAAACCATATTCATTTCTGATTTAGGCAAAGAAATTAACAGGCTAAAAGTTGAAATAAAAAAAATTGCAAAACAGGAAAATAATCAACAAATCCTGTCCATTGAACACCAAAAGTTCCATATCATTTTGGACATCATGATAAAAGGAAAGAAGTTCCGGCTCAAAACATTACTAGACACTGGTTCTGACTTAAACCTCCTAAACAAAGAGATCATACATGTCCAATTTTGGCATAATACCCATCAATATGCTATTAGTTTAGGAAACCAGCCTACCCAAATGCTCTTTGAAGTACCTGAAGCAACCCTATGTTTCGAACATCATTGCTTCTCCTTAAAATTTCTGCTAACAAATATCCTGATTGCTTGCATTCTTGGAACTCCTTTCTTTGTTGCAGTTGAGCCGCATGGTTCCACCAAATTACCTAATGGAACCCTTGGATATTTTATTAGTATCCCTTCCCTGAATGGAAATTCAAAAATATCCATTCAACTCCCTTTCGTGTCTCTAACAAGGATATCCTCTCATATCCATATAATATAGAACAAAAATCTCAAAATATAAGAGTTAAAAGGCAAAAGGACCGAGCTAAGAATTAAAGAACAAATTGCTCAAAGTCAGATGCAACAACAAATTTTAGAATTACAAAGAGAATTTGAAGCAAAAGTGTGTTCAAAAAACCGTATTGGTTTTTGGCATTATAAAAAACATGAGGGCAGTCTTCCCTACAAATATTCATATGAAGGGACATGTTGCAAGAGCAGAGATATTCCCATGAATGCAAAATACCAGAAGCTTTGTGCTCATGAGATTCAGGGACTACTTCACAAAGGATTAATTAGAGAATCCACTAGCCCATGGAATTGCTATGTATTCTATGTAAACAAACACTCAGAACAAGTAAGAGGAATCCCCAGATTGGTCATCAACTACAAACCCTTAAACATGGTGTTGGCTGATGACACATACCCCATTCCTGATAAATCCAGTTTGGTTACTAGAATTGCTGGAGCAAAAATCTTCTCCAAATTTGATCTAAAGTCAGGATTTTGGCAGGTAGCCATAAAAGAAGAAGATGAGTTCAAGACTGCCTTCAACATCCCGACAAAACATTATGAATGGAAACATTATGCATTTTGGATTAAAAAATGCTCCTTCAAAATTCTAGAGAGTTATGGATGACACCCTCAAACAATATTTTGACTAGTTGATTGTCTATATTGATGACATCTCAGTATTCTCTTCCTCTGTCGAACAACACTTCAAACATCTCAGAAAGTTCTTGCAGGTTATTCAAAATGCTGGATTAGTATTCTCAAAAAAGAAAATTGTGCTCTTCAAAACAAAGATCAAGTATCTTGGCCACAAAATCAACAACGTTGAGTTGGTCCTCCAACATCATGCTGTTGAATTTGCTGATAAATTCCCAGATAAAATCTTAGATAAGCTCCAACTTCAAATATTTTTGGGAAGTCTCAATTATATTAGCCATTTCTACAAAGATTGTGCACATGGCAGAAAACTGCTAAATGACAGGTTGAAGAAAGAAACCAGTCCTTGGACAGATGCACATACCAAAGCTGTCAAAACAATCAAAGCAAAAGCAAAAACATTGCCGCTTCTTCATATATCTGACGATGAACTTTACAAGATTGTTGAAACATATTCCATCAATATTGGATGGGGAGCTGTTCTCAAACAAATCAGAACTCACAAAGATAAACAAACAGAAGAAATAGTCCAGTTTGCTTCGGGCCTATGGTAGTCTAGTGAAAAAAATTATTCCGCACTAGATAAAGAAATTAAGGCTGCTCTGAATGCTATACACAAGTTTGAAATTTTTCTTATCAACATTTTTTTTTTATTAAGGACCGATGCTGCCGCCATGAAATAGGTATTGAATAAAGAGGTAAAAAAAGCCAGTGATGCTAAGTTTGCAAGATGGCAGGCCTTATTCAACAATTTTGATTTTGATATAGAACACATCCAAGGCACATCTAATAACATTTCATACTTTTTAAGTTGAGAACATTTGCAACCCCATGAAATGATTATCTCTGTTCAATGGCAGAATGGAGCAAAAGTATTAACAACTATCCTAGATCTTCTCAACTGGGAACAATACAAAAAAGAATGGAGGCCACATTGGGAATTAAGAAGCACACAAATTATAAACCCAACAAGCCGGTTTTGTCCACAGAGTGTTAGAAAAACAGGACCGCGGAGCAATAAAATAAAACAAATGCAGAAACAAAACACAGAAGACACACAATACAAGAGAGACACAGATTTACGTGGTTCACCCAGTGTGGGCTACGTCCACCAGAGAAATTGCTAGGTCCTT
>ML778319.1:188095-210850 GCA_009831015.1 Picea engelmannii | reverse complement strand
GGCTCTTTAGGGCACAATTAGGTCTTTGACCAGCCTCCCCACGCAGATTGAGCTCAGATTTGATGTCAAATCGACTTGGGAGCCGATCCATTAGTGGTTGGGAGGCCGACCAGTTTCATAAATGCACCGTTTGGCAGGCGCGCGGGTTTTTCACCCCACAGCCGCGCATATGCACTCCAAGTACGAAGATGTTGCGCGCGCGCGCGCACCCAGTGGGTGCATAGCGCTTTGTAATTGTTTGGCCATTTTGCATAGTTTTGACCCTTTTGCTGTGCTGTGGAATTAATCCTTGTGCCATGAACGACTGTTTTTCTGTGCTGATGATGCGGAGTTCTTGTCGCCCTGTGCGGACGAAATTTCAGTGATAACAAGGGGGATCTTTACATGGTTCACACTCTAGGGCTATGAGGTCTAATATTGTTGATAAGGTTTTCACTACAATCGAGTTAGAGTGCTAGTCAGAGATTGTGTACCCCTTATCTTTCGTGTTCAAACCATAATTTTGTGAATTAGATATAATTTGATCATCCAAGTCACAACTTTCAGGATCATAGACAAGATAGGAAAACCAATTCGAGATTAGTTGATCTAAGGGTTTGTCATTTTAGGTAAATCTATGAAAAACATGCATAACTCTTAGGAAGAATTTATCCACATAATCCTTTCCAAGCCTACGAATTTCTTTAAGTTTGTCAAATAATTCATCATATACATAATTTTCATGAGTCGTGATAAACATTTCCATAAGTTGTTTCCAGCTATGAATCGATTTTGGTGGCAATTTCCTAAACTAGGCTTTAATTTTTACTTCAAATGTGAGAATGAATAGTCTACATGTTTTGTTGTCCTAATCAATATTAAGATTTTGTCAAGCGATGTCAAATTGTTTGAGATGCGTGAATGCAAAGACATGCCCATCACCATCGAATTTGGGATTTGACAAGAGATTGAATGTCTTGATTGAGATGGCCTGAGTGGGTCTCAGAAGACTCAAAGGGTAATCGTATACAGAGGTGTGGAGAGGATCCATGTGCTATTTAAAAGTGAAACGACTCCACATGCACAGACTTGACGGGTCTAAATTCACCCGACAACAGTAAGGGGTTACCCCTAGTAAGAATTCCCAATTAAACCTCTCACCGTTTGGAATAGGGAACCCATCCAGATTCTAGTATGACGACCATTGCTGGTTTGGTTTTACTAGTTGTGGCCCGATCCACCGATGAAGGTGATAGATGGATGGTTATGCAAACAAAATATGTAGATGAAGACTATGTAAATACATGTATCTAATCTACTTCTAATCTACCCTATCCTAGCTAGGAGTGAGTTAACGTAAGTGAATGAGCTGTGACATGAAACTAACTCTACCAATAACTTCACCCAGATAGTTGAAATGATTAAATAAAGTCAGAGAATACATGCACATGAATATATAATTAGAATAGTGTAAGTCACTATATCACATACATTGGCAACTCATTTGCTTAGAACATGTAATATAAGAAAGAGTAACAAAATTGCAAGAAAACATATATTGCATAAGAATAGTCCACAAACAAACATGTTCTTACATCCCATGTGAACAACAAACATTCTACTTGAAATAGTTCACAGTAAAACCGCCACACATGCGAGTCCTTCTCTTTGTTAAAAGTTGGTCTTGAGGGATTCTTTGTATTAATAGTTTCAACAATAGTACATGAAAACTCTAAGGAAATCTCTCCAATTTTAGTTGACACTGTATTCCCAAAATAGTTCGGAAGTGTATAATGCTTGAAGAGCCAAAAGACTTTTCTTTGGGTTCAATTCGAGTATTTATTGAGGTTCAATATGACCTTTGGCCTTTCGTTTCCCTCTGTGACCTTTCGTATTCCAACGCTTGTCCTTATCCTCTTTGTGAGGATGAGTAACAAATACAACGATTACATTTCAAATTTGTCTCCTAGCGCTGGTAGGCCATCATAGATTTTGGCCATATGTTCCTCGCGCATCATGAGGACTACCCTGGGCATGGGAAAATTTTCATCATATGATTTTGACATTCGATCATCATGGATTTTCTAGATCTCCTCTTCAATGCTACATCTTTCATTATTGCTCCTTCGTCATCTTTGGATGTAGATTGCATCACAAGAATACTGAGCACGACCCTCCTCTACTCGGTACCCGACACCATTCAACATATAATATATAAGAGTAACTCCAAATAAACTATCAAGACTAATTATTGTAACGTAAATACCCAAGGCATTAATTGAAATACCAATTAAAATTCCTTGGATTCAATTGCTGGTTCGTCTGCTCATGATTGAGGCGTTGCGTTCTTTGGGGTTTCCAACAAGGTACCATATATTTATCTTGAAAAATGAAGGCAACAAGTTAGGAATTTCTTAAAAACTATAACTATAAAGTTGTATATATCGGAAATTGATTTCTAGCGGTATAAAGAACGTGTGAAACAGACACCCGAGTGAACATTTATGGCTGATTTACAAAAGGTAGTTTTTTAGGTTTTAGAGGAATTAATGGGAACTCCTGTGATTTTCACCAGAGGAGTTGATGGGAACTCCTCCGATGCGCATCAGAGGAGTTTGAATGAAATCCTTCGATTTGGATAAGAGGTTGAGTTATGAACCTCATCAAGTGAAAGCCGGAGGCTAAGTTATGAGCTTCGTTGAAAGTGAATTGACGCATATCTTGGGAACTCCTCCAAGTGATCGTGTTGGCGCACATTCATCTAAGATCTCTGGGAAAGTGGTCATTAAAAATTTGAAGCCTAGACTCTGTCTCTATTTTGGATGAAATTTATTCTTCATATTCCTGAGTCTCCAAGGACTATTTTGCTTTCTATGGTTCTGAAGTAGTTCTCAGGAACTCATCTGGTGTAGGACATAGTTCATCACAAGAATTTTTTCAGCTTCCCTTGAAGAACCCTGACTTTCCTTTAGATGATTTACTGTAACGTCCTTTGCAGTTATTCGTCTTCTGTACTAGCTACACTTTTTTTTATCCTATAGGGATATTCGTCTTTAATTCTGGCGAATACTCAAATGAGTCATTGATATCGTTTGATAATCCAATTTTCTTAAACATCCCTATTTCCAATGAAATCTTTTGTGGCTAATATCTCGAACAATGTTGCAAAATTGCATCCTTTTCTTAATAGGAATATGGGTGTACAATAACCTAAATATATTCCTTTTTACACCAAATTGTGTCAAATTCGTATTGAGAACCATTGGATTAGGCCCGCAAAAGAGCCAGTCCAATAAAGGCAATAACATTTTGTTTAGAGCTTCATCTTTCCCATTGAATATAAGATTGTGCGTCAAACCTGAAACCAAGTCACTTGTAATAGAGATACACCTCTAGCCCTATAGTTTCACCTTGCATCATGAAACTTATCATCACTTCCACTCCATACAGTCGTACCATTATCTGTGTACTCATTAAGATGGCCATTTCCTACACATTCTTTAATACCTGGAAAACTTGGACTCTCTGCAAGTTTCTCTATTACTAATGGAGGAATGTCTTGTCTTGTCCTACGAGGGACATTATATACAATAGCTGGACCTATTGAAAGTGCACAACTGATATGCAACACCAACCCTTCATCTGATGTCTTCCTTTAGTAAGGATTTATATAAAGAGAAACATGTATTCCTACCACAAAGCCTTGCTCTATTGCATGTATTGCCTCTCTTGTTGAATTACTTCCTGTATTTCCAATGATTTTGATTGCATCACCAAAACAATTGACTGTGTGTCCAATGAGCGTAGTATGTTCATCCAAACTCATTATCAACCTGTGGGCAGATGTTGTTTGTTCTTGTGAGTTCATTTGCATTATTATGTCAATTTTCAGATGGCTTGTCCATGCTGGAGACAAATATGGCAACCCACTACAATTTTCGTTGTACTTTTTATTTGCAATGGATTCCATCTTTCTTGAAATTGGAGGGAGACACCTATATGAGTTTTAGAAGAGAGGACTGTTATAGCGCAAGTTTCAGGTTGGGAAAATCCTGACCCAACCACAAAGCAAGAGCTGCAACTTGGGAATCCTACACCCAATGTCAAGTCGATGTAGGTCCCACACTTCAAGGGTGACTAGGTCACTCTAGGGAGGCGATCCCAGTGACCCTAGGGGGATTGAGATGGAGATGGAGGGAAATGGGAGTGATGCCCCTAGAGGTCAATTATAAGTGGAATAAAAGGTAGGGAGAGATGCCTTGCAAATCAAGTAATTGCTTCCCCACGGGTATAGTACTTCTCCAGATGATTGTACCTGCTCGAGACACAAGAAAAGACACTTTGCAATGATATATGTTAGTTTGATCAACAAGTTAAGCTTGTTGTCCCTAATTTGCAGAAATAGATAAAATTTTATATCAGAAAGTAAATGGTTCTATAAGATGCTCAATAAGTGCCAGAGATCAAGTAGAAAATACAAGATAAAGACTAGCTAAACTCAAGATGAAATACCAATATTCTAGCATAAAAGATAAGGCTATTGTAAACACTTGTCTGCCGCAAATTATATCAGCCTTATGGATGCAAAATTCAATTTATTATGGAAAGAAAGTCAGCCACTATGATCCCCTCAAACCTTTCCAAAAGGTGCGCCAGGTCAAGGAGAGTAAGTGTGCAAACTTTGAGCAAAATCCAATGGTTGATAAGAGAGTTATTCAAGCAAATGAGTTAGGGTTTCTGCAACCCTAATGGATAAAGATGCAATTTTTTAACAACAACAAGAAGTACCCCCCTTTATGGGGATGCCCTAGTGGTTGTGAGGTGCCCAAGGCACAAGAAGTACAATCCACTTTGCAAGAAGTAAAAATGACCGAAATTCATGTTTCCCAATGCAATATTTTATTTCTCTATTGCAAAAAAGAGTATGACTAGTGCCTTTACTATTGGGTTAATGGAATAAAATAAACAAGAGCTAGAGAAGATACCTCCTTGGGGGTGTAGGCCCTTTTACTTCCCAAGGCAAGTTTCTCTAGCCAGGGTTTAAACTAAGATGGTGTATGCCCTTATACTTCTATTAGAAAACCCTTGTATAATCAATGAGATGAAACACAAATGATGAACACTATGGTGGGGGTGTATGCCCTTATACTTCCCACCTAGCTCCTAGCATAACAATACTTGCTTGAAAAAATGATAGCTTAATAGTAGAAAACCATACCAAGATCAAGAGAAATGCCAAGATAATTCACCACAAGAGCTAGAAAATACCATCCAAAGCTAGCGCTAGACTTCCATCAACCATTCACCAATAGATATCCATAAACATATGCACAAGAGATAAAGAGAGCCAAATGTGGCGCAAATTTCAGACCAAGGCCTCTCACAAGAGGGAGAGTTATGTTTCAAAATGAGATCTTATGATCTCTATTTATACAAAATGTAGTTAACATAGTTTGTCCACAAATTAAGGAGTAAAACACAATATTAGGGATCAAAAACCCTAATCTTCCCCCCTTAACAAAGTAATATTAAACAATTCACTTAAAATTTCACTTTTTGCACAAATAAAACCCTTATTTAGGAGGAAGTCACTCCTTTAGGGGACATTTTTCCACTTTGAGGAAATCGTTGGTGTTGGAGAAGCATGGATAGGCCTTCAAAGGCCACATGTGAAGCATCTAAGCACTCTCATCATGGTGAAGACCCTTCTCCTCCTCAAACGTCCATGTTTCAAAACAGTGGCACCTCACCACCATGCCCTAGCCCCAAAAACATGACATCAAGCTCAAAAGTAGAACGTTTTTCCCCTCTTGGGAAAATCGTTTGGCAAGTAAGGATTGGGATAGGATGTCCAAGTCATCATCAAGGTCGTCCAAGTCCGATCTCTCTCATCCGTCATGCGGGCCCCTGACATCCAACTTGTGGGCTTGTAGCCCCATGGAATCCCAAGCTAGGCTTGTTCTCCCAAAACTGTCCACCAACTAGGTCTTGCAAAGACAAATGAGCACACCCTCCAAGGATCTCAAGTCATAACATCATGATAAGTGAATCCAATAAATAAATAAGCCATCTAAGCATGTGCATCAAAGATCACTATATCAAACAATTAACAACTCAAAGACACTATGTGACTTGTCAAGATTAAATATGGGAGGGTTGACGAGGTGTCCTATTGGCTAGATCTTGCCCTAGGTCAAGGATAGTTTCCAAGAAATCCCTCTCTAAGCCATGTAAGGTGGATGAAGTGGTTGGGGTCAAGACTCAATGGGCATAGGGATCATGACATACAAAGGGTCGTAGTGTCTCATTCATGGGTGCCTTTGTAGAGGGTGTGTAGTACCTTCGTCCGAATGCACTTTTTCCAAGCCCATCAATTGCCTTTTATCTTTCTTTCTTTATATTTTTTTTATAATAGCATAAGGAGAGATTGAAGGTCATTGCCCTGGTGTGGTGACCAGGTGATGACAATGTCAGCCACAAACACCTAATGGAAATGAGAAGGCTGGCTCGTGATGATACCCCCTTTCTCTCAGCCATGCAACTAAGAGTCATTTCCTTGGTTTGGTGAATAGATGATGACAATGTCATACCACTAGATATCCATGGATGTGATAGGTCGGCTCGTGATGAGACCTCCTATCCTTCAACTAACCTTTCAAGCATTTCTTTATTATATTGTGGGTCCCCTTTATTCAAAGATAAACATTTCATTGCTTTCTTGGGTGATCCCTAGGCAAAGCATCTGGAAGGTTTATATGAGGCTTTTATCTTTTACCCAACACCAACCTCTTTAGGCCTTTAGCCCCTTCTTTCCATAGAATGAGGAACAACCCCTTCTTGGGTTAATATACCCTAAAATCCAAAGAGATAAGAAAATAAAGTGGAATAATGATGGAAAGTAGAAAGTATGGTCGGGAATGGTATGATGGATCATTAAGGGAGTTCCCAGTAGCAAACTCATCCCCAAGGAAAACCACTTACTAGGGCACAATGTCAACCACCAAGGCGAAGCAGGGAAAAAGACATAATGTCCAAGCACATATAATGAAATCTAGAGAAATATGAGATACAACATAATAAATTGGCTTAAATA
Source organism: Picea engelmannii (assembly GCA_009831015.1). Lineage (NCBI taxonomy): Eukaryota > Viridiplantae > Streptophyta > Pinopsida > Pinales > Pinaceae > Picea > Picea engelmannii. The sequence continues at coordinate 203,778 of ML778319.1, read as the reverse complement.
TTGAAATGATGCTCACCATAATATTGGTACCTCATGGAGCAAGATCCACTGCATTCTGGAAGCCAACTGGTGTGGTGGATGCCATCTGCAAACCTGTGACCATCTATGGTGGTGAGTGGGTATTCCATCTATACAAAGGGTACTGCTGGTCATGTAGTATCTCGACACTCCATATCTACACCCTGAGGGCCTGGAGACATCATCTCCTTAGTTATCCACAAAATGGGGATAACAAGGACCATACACATTCCTTGGCCATCTACCAAATTTGTATTGAGTGTGACTATTGTTATCAGTTTATTTTATTTACTGTATTTGGAACAAAATGTGTAGACTAAGATAATGCCTCATATGATCGGCCAAGCCTTGGAGAAGACAAAACTGCCTGTTCACTATGTTTTATTTTTAATTTTTCCTCTGGTGAAAGGCGCGAGGTGAGGTTTAGCGATTTACCTTAATTTCACGAAACTGTTATGCAACAATGCCCTCTTCATGCGATCTCATTTAGGGTTTCGTCTGTAAATATTCTCTTGAGTGCTTGTTGCGTTTCCTCTTAAGTTCATCAGGTAAACCGTGACTGACTTCATATTGAGTTTGCCCATGAAGTTGGCACACTTCACTTAATTGCATCCGATTAGATACACAGAGGTTTTTCTCATGGCCTCCGATGGCCTCGGAGCATTTTCCAATAACCTCGCCGATAAGATTTGGAAGAGTTTTTCTCATGTTCGCTCGGCCTAGTTCTTGTCAACTTGGCCGATTACTTCGGATTAGTTTCTTCTATCTTTTCCACTGGATTCATCGGTAGAGTTTCTATTAACGTGGTCGATGCCTTCAGAGCACTTTATATCAACTTTGCAGATTTAGCTGGGAGTTTAGAGCACTTCTTGTCAATTAAGAATTGACGCATGCATTTTCTATCAAAAATTAGAAAGAATTGATTCTTTTGTCCTTTCTTTTTTCGCATTTTGACTTTGTTCAAAACTCTAAATTAATTAATGTGAGTTTAACTAATGTTTACATTAAATAATTAAATTATGTCCTAAACAACACTTAATAGTATGCTAAATGAATTTTGGGTTTTAAATGATCTCTATTCAGATTAAAATTAAAATTAAGAGTCAGCTAAATTCGAATATGTTATAAGTTGAAACCCTTTGGGTAGGGTGACGCTGTAAAAAAAATTCGTGTAGGGGAAGCGGAGAAATGATACCATCCAATCACTCTAAACCTTATGTTAATGCCACTCGAGGGAATTTTGAATATTCGTAACTTCCTCATAAGATGTCAGATTCAAGAGTCATTTGTTGCGCCACAAAGAGAGTGGAGAGGTGTTTCTGGCGAGCTAATTAACTCTGCCATTCAAACATCTGACTAGTGTAACGACTAACAAGGCTAGTTTAGGCGAGAAACCCCCTAGCGATGTTTTTGACACTCCTGGGCATTGGATTTTGATTCTGTGAGTTGCGTTGGAATCACAATGGAAAAAATAATCTGATTGGCCTGTTTTTGTGACCAAAAATTCACTTTGGCAGATGTCGAAAAACTGCGCTCAAGACGTTTTTTAATGAAAGTTTGAATCCTGCGTTCACTGCTTCTTCACTCCAATTTGGTTTTGTTAGTTTCTATTCGATATGTGATATATAGGCTCTTAGTTTACCCATTGAAACTTAGGTAATGCATCAATAACACAAAGTTATAAATCCTCCAAAACAACCGATTGGCGATTAGAGCGCTTAACACTGTGTGGGAGCTGGGATGATCGAATTTATTCCAAGGTGCGTTTCAAAGCCAGTGAAAGACCAATATGTGCCATGGTTAAATCATATGATGCTAGGTGATTCTTTCACAATGAATATTTAGTCATAAATTCAGGAAACACAAAGCAAAGAAGCTAGTATGACATGCGTTTAAAGCTGTTGAGGACACGATAAACTTAATTACGATTGCAATATGAAGTGGATCAGGAGGGGGAGGAAATCAACGACCATCTATCTAAATGGACGTGAAGAGATTAATTATTGGGAATGTAAGGAGATTGTTTGATGAGAGCAACAAGAAGGGATCTGAGCTGGGAGGGGGACGGGATAGGCCTCAAGTTGAAAGTGGGCTATGCTGACCTGATCATCATTGGCGAGAGGGAGGATATCTTCATTGATGTGATTGATGACGATGAGGGGTTGAAATCCTTCTGTTGACGCATTTGGAACAAGAGAGGGAAACTTGTCAACGAGTAGCGCGCCGGGGATGAAGAGATGAACTTCGTCAATAAGCAATGTAACGAAGTGAAAGGGAGGGAGCACCACGGATATGCGATGCATCGATAGAATCCATTGAAAGGTTGACACACGATGAATATAATCACGTGAACATCATCGATGTGCCGACGTTGATCATGTGTACTTCATCGATGAGGAAGACATGTGTCAATGAAGTTTAGCAGAGGCACGCTAGTACATCAACGAAGTTTCAAGGGAAGTGACTCATGCATTGGCGAAGAAATCACTGGTGTGCCAATGTGGAGGTGAAAGAAATGATGCGCAAGTTGATACACTATGTGTCAGCGTAGGAAGATGGAACTTGTTGAAGTGTGGATGAGATAGGTTGAAGTGATCAGAAGAGAAGTTGCACATGACGGGACAGGGAGAGTGAGAGGAAAACTTAGGCTTAGCCACTTGCATGACAGAGAGAGTGCGAGGGTCCTAGTTGGAAGAATTTAAGGGGGGCTCAATTTCTTGTCTTGGAAATATGCTAAGACAAGAAAATTGGGAGGTTTTTGTGCTCACGCAACACAAACATAAATACACTCATCAAGATATCTTCATGTCTCCTTTGTGACACCTTCATCTCAATATGCATGCATTCCCATTGGTGATTATGCACAAATGCGCTTGTCTCATCTACATTACCCATTGCATGCTTTCATTCTCATTGTATCTACAAGGTCAAGGATATTTCCCATCTCCAATATCATGAGGAGGTTGCATAAGTACCTTCACATTATAGGAATCAAATAAATCCTGTAAACACCTCCATGAAATTGAATCCATAGGATGCAATAATAAGGACATGATGCATTAAATGTGAGTAATCTGAAAGGTGAATACTTGAAAGCCAAGATAATGCTGTAACTTGATGCAAAACCAATAAAATTTCATTCACTTGTATGAGGGTAAAACAAAACTTCATTTAAACACTTCTGTAATGTCCCCCAACTCAACTAAGGAACATTACTAGTAGAATACACACAATAATACAATTTTCTGCTAAATAAATTCATGTAGCTTACCAACTACTTAATCATGCATATTTAACCATTATCTAAATGTATCTACAACATGCTTAAATACTACATGAATGTAACTAGTAATTTCATCACAACAACATATAGTTCATTCTGATACATATAGTAAAAATTACAATAGTTAAATTCATAAAATAACTCAGAAAAATAGATAAACACTTATCTTTTAAAATAATTGTTGAACTAACTGCTTGGGAGGGATGTTCCACCTAACCATAGACTTTCTATTCCAGATCTCAATAGCAAGTTACCCTCTATATGGGGCTAGGAATCCACAAAAGTAGGTGGTCTCTTGCTGTCCACTCACAACGTAGATAATCCCACAAACCACTTTCATTCTCCTACAACTATCTCGATTTTCCACCAACGCTCTTCCTCTTGACCTGACCAACCCAAGGAATATACCATTTCACTGCTCTCAGTCCATCGGGAATCCCATTAATTTATCAGAGTCTCCCTAGTGCAGGTAACCAATAATCTCACTACTAGGAAACTCAAGGGAGCTCACTGCTAGGGAAAACTACCAAGAAATAACAACAACCACTTGTTGCTCTAGTGCAACTCTCACAAGAGTTCACTCTTTAGGCCTGATAGCCTAGTTCTTTTGCAAGCCTTAAAAATTACTTCTTCAGTATTCAACTCCACAAATGCTCCAAAATTCTCCCTCCATTGTTTCTCCAGCTCCAGTTCACTCTTCTCTATTGTTTTCTCTCTTCCCTTGCAAAAACATGACTTCCCAAAATTTCTCTCCCTTTGCCATACAAATTTCTTCTCTTTCTTGCTTGCTTGAATTACAATATCCACTAATATTATCGTACTTCATTCCCATGATCCCAATAACTATGGGATGTGACTCCTCACACCCACCCTCTTACATGGATTCAATCATTGGGTTTGGGAACACTCAACAACAAAATAGAAGGTTCACTCAAAACATTAAAATCATGAAAAGGATTTGAGAATTTAAACTCATGAATAAAATCCCCCTTTCTAGACCCCTCCTCTCTTGTGGATTAATCAATTCCCATCTCTGTCCATGTCCCCTTAGAAACTGACATCACATTTTACCTATTAAAATTCAAAAATACAGTTCACATATACATCGTTTGGCCATAGCCATACATTATATCTACATTAATCATTAATTAAACTGGGGATTATATCAAGGATGTTACAACTTCATGCATGAACTCATGACCGTTATTTAAGTGTAAAAGAAAAGAGCCAATGAAGTGAATAGTCCACTGATGAGGCTTGTTTAACAAATTTAGGGGGATTCCCAAGTCTAAATACTTGGGGCTAGTTGGGGACTCAATAGGACCATAGTACTTGGATGTTAATTCATTATCCTTTTTTTGCTTGAGGAAAATTTGTTTGTATAGTTGCAACCTTGACAATATCCAATTGGCCACCTCAAAGTGCTTTTTCGCTGTAATGTTGATATTCTTATTATTTCATCCATTTTTTGCTATAGTTATGTTGTACTTCAATAGATGAAAAAAATATTATCGGTGTTGGATGTGGTCCTCCATTTTTTGAAATTTAGGTTTCCCTCCTAAAGGTGATGTGATAGATTGAGGACGGTACCCATAAAGTGCCATAAATGGGGACATCTTGGAAGAAGTATGTTAGGAAGTGTTGTCCCACCATTTTATTAAAGGTAAACATCTAACTCATTAAGATTGCTTATTAGATGCAAATCAATAGATATAAAATTCTATACATAATTTAGAATATCAATTTGCCATTATAATGGGGATGGTAAAAGGAGATGCAAGCTAGTTGAATACCCAAATAAGAACAAAGTCAATCCAAAAATTACTAGTGAAAATTGGATCTCCGTCACTTACAATAATCTTAGTATTTCCATGCAACTTCTAAACCATTTCAATGAATGTTGTGGCTACTATATTTGTTTTAAATGTATGGTACAATGAGTAGAAATGGGCATACTTTGTGAGTTAATCCACCATCACCATAATGATATTTTTCCCTTCAATTTTGGGAGACATCTGATAAAATCCATGGAGATCTCTTTATAATAATGACTTGGTATGAGTAAGGGTTCAACAAGACCTGGGATGTTGATTGTCACTTCTTTGTTCTGTTGGAAAACCGAACACTCATCCACAAATTTTTCATCATTAGTTTTAAGACCTCCTAAGAAAAAAACATGTTTCATTCTATGATAAGTTTTCAAAAATCTTGAGTGTCCACCTATATAAGAAGCATGTAGTTTAGAAAGGAACTTTTGTTTGAGCTAGGATTTGTTACATAAATATACATGATTCTTATACTAGAGAAAAATATTCTTCCACAACTTTATTTGATGCATTATGGTCTTGTTAAAATTGTTGAATCATCTACCATGTAGGTTGGTCTTATTTCCATTCCATGTTTGCTTCTTCCACCCAATCACCTCTCCAAATGGAAATAACACAAAGTAAGGCCTCATTGTTCTCTTCTTTCCTTGAAAGTACATCAAGCATCAATTTTCTTTCCATTTTTAATAGATAATTTCAAAATCATAACTTAGCATCTTCGTGACCTACTTTTTATTTCTCTTCTGAAAACAATCATTGTTCCAAGAACTGCTTTAGGCTATCATGATCTGTTTTTACCTTGAAGTGTCTAACCATTAGTTAAGGGAACTATTGTTTAATTGCGTGTAGTATGGAAGAAACTTCCTTGTCTTAAATGGTTTGAGTAATTTATTTCCTTTATGTTGACATATTTTGAGGGAAAGGGGCCTTTCTTCTTCCATTAAAACTGCACCAATGCCATGCCTTGATGCATCACAAATCACACTCCATAATAAGGGATTTTGTGAAGTTAGATGCAACTAAGACTAGAGTGCTACACGTGAACATATTAATTTTCTTAAAGGCTTGGGTTTCTTCTTGAGTCTAAAACAACCGTCATTATTTAATAATATTATAAGAGGACCTGCTATTTGACCACAATTCTTGACAATCTTGTAGTAGTAGCTCATTATTCCTAAGAATCCCCTAAAATTCTTCACAATTTTAGGAATTTTCCGTTCCATCATAGCTATAATTTTTTTAAGGTCCATGTTGATTCCCTCATGAGACACAATATGCCCTAAATATTCAACTTCCTGTATATCAAAGGAAAAATTGAAAGGCTTCACATATAATTGTTGCTCCTTGAATAGTTTTAAGACTATGCCAACATGTTGTACACATTCTTCACAAGATTTGATATAAATTAGTATATTGTCAAAAAATATCAATATAAGTTTTCTAAGGAAGGGATTGAAACAAAATTCATTAATATTTGAAATGTGGGAGGTGCATTAGTAAGCCCAAAATCCATCAACAAAAACTCATGATGATCTTCATTTGTTCTAAAGGTCATTTAGGGGATGTCTTCTTCCCTTATTCTAATATGATGATATCTTGAATGGAGATCAAAATTTGTAAAGAAAACCACTCTTTTCAATTCATACAATAATTCATCAATGACATGAATAACAAACTTATATTTAATGGTGCTCTTGTTGAGCTCTCTATAATCTAAACACATACACCATGAGTAATCCTTTTTTAAAATTGTCTTAATTGGTGAAGATAAAGAACTTTGGTTAGATTGAATGATACCAACTTCTTTAATTTCTTAAATGATATGCTTAATTTCACTCTTATGTGTGTTACCACACAAACCAACACCTTATCTCAAAGTCCCAAAGATGGGTGCTATCCTTGTGGGACTCGGGAGGTTGGCCACTGTTACCTCACCAACTCTCCCCTAGACTTTATACTCAAGAAACATTTCCTAGTCAAGGGGGGTTTCCATATGGGTTAAATAGGCTCACTTTGTGTAGTAGGGGTGGGAGTAAAGAGAACCTAGCAATAAGGTTAATGGAATACTGAGAAATGTGATGGGATTAGGTGATGAATAAAAGAAGACCAATGCTTACCTTGGTTGAACTATGGGGTCACACATGGAATTTTTTGAGGCTTAAGGCACTTGGATTTTAGGAAATCATGAGTGAGAAGAGTGTATACCGAATCTTCCAAGTAACAAGAAGTAGCCCCTATTCTATCCTAAGGTAAGATATAGAAATCAAATCAAAATTTTCTAGACTCAATACTTTAGATATAGAAATAAATGGCTAAAGACTATAAGGAAATAAATTTACCCCATAAGTTCTTCTATCCATAATAATATGCTCCTCTTGTGGCTCCTTGTTAGATCCTTCGTCCACTATATCATGTTACATACAAGCACTCTTGCTAGACATTTACAATGAAACCATAAAAAATACCAAGATAAACAAATAACACACTTATGATTGAAACAAAGGATTTTCTCTTATTCTCACACTAATCCACCAAGTTTCTTCTATAAAGTTCTCCAAAAATCCCACAAATCTGGTGTCTCTATAAAATCCAATGTTGTTAGGCAAACCATGCAATCTTACCACCTATTTAAAGAACAAAGTTGCAATATTTGTTGCATCACTGGTTTTTGTACAAGCAACAAAATGTGCCATTTTAGAGAATCTATCAACCAAAACATAAACAAAATCGTTACCTCTTTGTGTCCTTGGAAATCCCAACAAAAATTCCACACTCACCGAATCTCACATCCTATTTGGGATAGGTAGTTGCTGATACAAACTTGCATTCTGATTTCTCGCTTTATCATGCTAGAAAATTCTACATTTCTCCACAAATATTTTCACGTCAATCTGCATACCTGGCCAAAAATTAAAAGTATTAATCTGAACAAAGGTCTTTTCTTTTCCAAACTTTTTTGACAGTCCTCTAATATGCTTCTCTTTGATCATATTTTCCCTCATGGAAAATCTTGGTATACACAATTTACTGTTCTTGAACAATAAGCCTTCTTGTATTATGTAACTCAACCACTGGTGTAACACACCTGACCCCTAAATACCCTTTATAGGGATGGGGCATCAAATTTTTTCTCGTTCAAATCATCTTTCCGAGGTATTCATCCTTTTATACTCGTTTGTATCTTTCTAACGACTGTTACCAGCTCAAAATCTGATCCTTGGATTGCAAGATACGACCTCCCGAAGTTATCCGGGCGTTATCTGTTGGGGTCTTCGGAGTTTGGCGCTGAACACCCCTTTTCTTACTCCTCGAAGTTCTGAAATCTATCCACGTGGCCTTGGCCATTCAATGATCGGAAATCGACGCTCTACGTTGAACGTCGATGCTTGACATTCGATGATCGACGTTGGATGTCCCTTTTTTTACGATCGACGACTGACGTTGAACGTTCAACGTTCGACGATCGACGTTGAACGTCTCTCCACTATACTACGCCCCAAATATTCCAAACTCCTGAAGTTCCAAACTCCCGGAGTCCTAGTCGCATTACCAACCATGTTGGCCAGGTGGGCACGAACCAGAGGCTGACACACGATGAGGGCTAGGGGTGACACGTGTCATGCTCTAATAGGCATAAGGGGTCTATGAATCGTCCATATCTTGGTGACACATGGAACCTTAGTTGCAGGTCCACATCACCCTGGATGACATCGGTGTGCCATGTCAGACCCAAACATATGACCTTCTATCTTCCTTCAAATCTCACGATCAAGGTATTTCCACACAGATCCGTAGATCCACAACTCTTGTTACTTCGCAACTTTGGGCTTCATAGCTTACCAACTCCTCACATCGTGAATCCCCCAAAGAGACAAGTCTTCGGAATCTTAGATCTTGTGCCACATGTCCTCTACCTATCAACGATTGAGATTCACTTTGCTGTTAGCAACTTCAGGAGTTTTCACACCTTGAAAACTCTTGGCCAAGTTCCTCCAAAGTGACATGTCTCCGAACTATAGGATCTCTTACCACGTACCCTCTCATCTAACGACTCTAGTCCAACGAAGAACATTTGACAGGGGACAAGAGAGGGCCACATGTTGCTCCATGACGCATTCCCGGTTGGTTGGGTAGTTAAGAGGGGTTCTCAACGAAGTTCTTAGATCGACGGTTGAGAGGGATCCCAAAGGATCCGAGGATCGCTGGTCTATGTCACTTCGTGAATTCGAAATTCGACATTCGACATTCTATGTTGAATGTCGACGTTCGACGTTCGATGTTCTACGTCCTTATATATTCACATTGATATCGCCAAATACCCAAACTTTCAAATAACCGTTGATTTGTGGACACACGTCCTTCTACTCTCAATGGTCCAGATTAACTTCGCAACTCCGACATTCGGGAGTTTCTGCGCTAGACCACTCCTATACTCTTGAAGTGGAACATCGCCGAAGTACTTAACGCTACCCTTCCTAAGTTTGATATAATGAATGAGAGAGATCTCCACTGGATCCCCAGATCTATGGATCTCATCAATTCACGACTCCGACCTTCGACTGTTCTCGAGGTTTGTGGAATCATAAGTCCCAAAGTTCCGAAACCAAAGTAGCTTCACTCCTTTCAGACTTAGCGAGGGGTTTCCAACCCTGGGTCATATGGGATCATATTTGGATTTCGGGCTACACTCAGCTCTTAGTAAAGACTTGATTAAGGGCCATGGGTATGAGTCCTCGATCACATGGGTAGAAGGTCTGAAGGAAACGCCCTTCTCCCACAGAGTTGAACTTGACATTCCCTCTAAGGTAAACAAAAAAAAAGGTTGGTAGGACTTAGACGTTTCAGTTAATCCTACCCCGACTCTCCTGCGGATTCACATCCCATAACTCTCTAGCGGGTAAACCGAGATAAATCAAAGACCATGTAAAAATAACAGTTTACAGAAGCAAAAATGAGCATTTCTAATAACTGTTCAAACACTGCAAGACTTAACCATAAACACATACATTCAATCATCGCATCCAATATATTACACAAAGTATGAAAATAATTATTAAAACTTGAAAATGTGAAGCGACTGCTGAAAGGGGTGCCTGTTTTTACACAAGCATAAGTATAGCCACTCCTACCATATTTAGCGTTGGCCACCCCAGAGCTAGACCATGATGCTATGAGAGATATTCTTTCTCTTTTCTCCACGATAGTTAGGGACAAAGGTTACTCTCCTCCTCCCACAAGATCTTGGCAACCAGATTCCTCTACACCAAGCAAGGAAGTCAGCACAAGCACTTCCTCAGTCACTCATCAGCCTCATTTATCAGCTTGCAATGAGAATCCTTCCGATGGCTTCTTACATCCAAAAACGATCTTGCTTCTCAACTTTTCTCTAAACTCCAGAGTCACAAAATCTCCTCTCTTCTCTTATGGATATTGTTTTCTCTAATCTGCTTCATTGGAGATCTGCCTCTGTCCCCCGAACTACTTCCTTTCTTGCATTCCTTAGAAAGGTTGCATGGGTACGAATCCCTAACTCTTGGTCAATCCCGAAAGCCTTATAGATGGGTACCCTGCCCCATCTCCTCAATAACTCTTGAGGAGGGTCTTCCAACTACCAGCCTGTCTGGTAATTCATTTCTTGGTCAGAGGACTGTTGAGAAATTATACCCAGTAGGTATTGGTTTGGTGAGGGTCATCTCAACCATTCTTGGTTTCCCTCACCATCTCTCTCATACCATCCATGGTCTATCTTGGAAAAATCCTCCCCTTTTAGTAGTTGCGCAACACATATCCAGTTTCTATTGATAACAAAAAAATCATACATTGACTGTTTTATACAAAGGCTCATCAAATCAAACATTCACATATATTTAGTCCACCATAGTCTCTTGGCCAATTATAGTTATATTTAAAAACTATTGGAAAATAGGGTATTACAATCCCCTCCCCCTTAAATGAATATTGTCCTCTATGTTCTATATGCCGATGTGCTCTGTATGTACAGAAGTAAACAAAAATGGATATGCCTGTTTCATTTCAATCTCCATTTCCCATGTAGCTTCATCTGGGCCAAACTGTTTCTATTGCACCTTGACCTGTGAAATGGTTTTGTTCTTGAGTGGGGTTTCCTTCCTGTCTATTATGTATTGAGGTTCTGGCAGGAATTCTCCCTCGGGTTCCACCTGAATCACATACCAGTCAATAATATGATTAGAATCATGTACACACTTCTTTAATAAATAAACATGGAAGAAATTATGTGCCTTCAGGGTGGGAGGAAGTGCTAGCCGATATACTAGTAGTCCCACTCTATCCAAAACTTCAAAGGATCCACAATATCGAGGTGCCAGCTTGGCACAAGCTCACATACTCAAAGAGGTTTTCCTGGGTCTAACTTGGAGATACACATGATCCCTTGCTTTGAAATCTCTAGGAGTCCTTTTCATGTCTACATAACTCTTTTGTCTATCCTGGGCTATCTTCAGATTTTTTTTATTTCAATTACTTGCTGTTCCATTTCATTTAGCATATCTGGCCTGATTGAAACTCTGTCTACTGGGTTATTCCATCTGATTGGAATGTTGTATTGTCTTCCATAGAGGGCTTCAAAAGGGATAATTTTTAATGACTCTTGATAAACATTGTTGTAGGCAAAATCTACCAGTGGTAGGTAGTCCTCCCACTTCTTGGGTTGATGCATTAAATGCATCCTCAACATGTCGTCTAATACTTGGTTTACCCTCTCTATTTTCCCATAATTTTGAGGGTGATAGGCTGTACTAAAGAGAAATTTTGTTTCAAAACCAACAAACAAAGATTTCGAAAAAATTGAAGTAAATTTTGTATCTCTTTCAGATATAATTTCCTTAGGCATGCCATGCAGTCTAAATATGTCTTTCATGAAAATATTGGAAATATCTATTTCCTTACAAGTTGACTTGATGAGAATGAAGTGATCACCCTTGCTCAGTTTGTCCACAACTACCATGATGGCGTCGTTCTGTTTGGTTGATTTTGGTAGCCCTGTGATGAAATCCATGGAGATGGTTTCCCATTTCCATTCAGGAATTGGTATGGGATGCAACAACCCTGCTGGGTGCCGGTGCTTTGCCTTGACTTGCTGATATTCTAGACACTTATCTAAGTAATCAACTATGCCTTTTTTCATTCCGGGCCAATAAAATAGTTTCCCAGTGGCCGTGATTATTTTCTGATAACCAGGATGACCAATATATGGTCTTTTGTGTAGTTCATCCATTATGAACCTCTTCAAGTCGTCACAATTTGGAATATACAATATTTCCTTGTAAGTTAGTAGGCCATCATTAAGCATCTAATAGCCTTCGTACTTTAGCCCTGTGGGCTCTTGATTTAGGTATAATGTCACGGTTTTGAAATATGCATATGTTTCTTGTGCACTTTTGACCCTCTCTTTGATGTCTGATTCACTGGTGCTTACAACTACCAAGTGAACCACTTTCATACTTCTACTAAGGGAATCAACCACCCTATTCTCCTTTCCTTTGATATGTTTGATTTCAAAGTCAAACTCACTAAGGAGAGCCATCCACCTAGCTTGTCTCACATTGAGTTTTGGTTAGTCAAACAAATACCTTAATCCACTATGGTCTGTCATAAGTACACATATTCTACCTAAGAGGTAATGCCTCCACATTTTTAAAGCATGCACTATGAAAACAAATTCCATATCGTAGGTCACATAATTGACTTCATGCTCATTCAATTTTCTGGATTCGTAGCAAATCAAATGTCCTTATTGCATAAGGACTCCTTCAAGCCCTTCTTTGCAAGCATCTGTACACACAAGGAAGTCCTTGTTTGGGGCTGCAATCTTCAATACAGGCGCATTGGTTAGAAGGTATTTCAGCTCTTGAAATCTTTCTTCACATTCTGATGTCCAAATGAATTTAACCCCCTTTTTATGAAGGGAGGTGGTTGGGAAACCAATCTTGGAGAATCCCTTTATGAATCTCCTATAGTATCCTGCTAGGCCCATAAATGATCTTATACCAGATACATCCTTTGGTGTGCCAATCCATGATGGCTTTAATTTTTTCAGGATCAACTGCCCCTCCTTCCTCAGAAATAACATCGTCTGAGTAATGGACTTGTTTCTGGAAAAAGTCACACTTACTAAGCTTAACATAGAGCTGATGTTCTCTTAGTACTTGGAGTACTAACTTGAGATGTTCTTCATGCTCTTCTCTATTCTTGGAATATATTAGGATATCCTCAATGAAAACCAACACAAACATATCCAAGAAATTTATGAGTACGTTATTCATTAAGCAAATAAAAGTGACTGGTGCATTGGTAAGCCCAAATGGCACCACCACAAATTAATGGTGACCATATCTTGTCCTAAAGGTTGTCTTGTGGATGTCTTCATATTTAATTCAGACCTGATGGTATCCAGACCTCAATTCAATCTTGGAGAAGATTGTAGAACCCCTTAATTGGTCAAACGAGTCATTGATCCTTGGAAAGGGATACTTATTCTTGATGGTCATCTTATTGAGTTGTCTATAATCTATGCACAGTCTGAGTGTGCCATCTTTATTTTTCACAAACAAGGCTGGTGGTCCCCGTGGAGACACACTAGGATGAATGTAGCCTTTGTCCCAAATCTCCTTTAGCTATAGTTTGAGCTCAACTAGCTTTGGTGTACTCATTCTATAGGGTGTTCTAGACATTGACACCGCTCCTGGTACAAGTTCTATTGAAAAGTCAATATCCCTTTTTGGAGGTAGACCTGACACCTCTTCTGGGAATACATATTTATATTCTCTTAGTATGGAATGGTCCTCTAGGTTGGGTTTGTCGTTCTCAACAAAGTTCATCACTTGTATTGCATACAAGGGACATCCCTTTCTGCAATACTTCTTCACTTGGAGGGCTGATATTTGTCTCACTGAGACATGATTTTGAATCCCTTGTAGGTTTATCCTTATTCCTTCTTCATTTTCACTCTCCAAAGTTTTACTGTAACAATCCAACTTGGTTTTGTGGGAAGCCAACTAGTCCATGCCAATCAATAGGTCATAATATCCTAAAGGAAGTATGTTTAGGTTCGCTTGGGTGGGCAACCTACTTATAAAGAATTGGCATGCTGGTATCACCTATGTTACTTTTCTTTTGGTTCCAGTGGCTAGTTGTATCAGCCATGATTTAACATGTTTAACTTGTTGCAATTTACATTTCTCAACAGTTTGAGGGGAAACATAACTCAAATTAGAACCAGGGTCAATTAAAATGGAAACATGATGGTTGGAAATCGTACCTTCCATCACCACTACTAAATCTTGATGGTCAACTTGTCTATTATCCAAGGCTGCATAAATTTGTGGCATGCTCCTAGACACATAATTTACTATGGTATCCTCTTGGAAGTTGTAGACCCTTTTATTTCTCTTTTGCCTATGCAAACACTCCCTCAATAGATGTTCCTCTCCACAACCCAAACATTTCAAGGGTTCTCTCTTCGTGTTATCAGTCTTACTTGGAGCTGCTACGAATGGTTTATTTCCACTCTCGGATGGAAAATTTTGCTGGTACACACTTTTGGCAGGAAGGCTCATCTTAGAGCTCTTCCCATGGTTCTTAAATCTCGAGGATTTGAACCCCTTCTTCTTGAATCCCAAATTTTTTTTCTTCTTCCAATCTTCATGGGGTTCTATCTTATTCTTGAATTTCTCATAGTAATACCTTGGCTTTCAAATAATATATTCTAAGGTCTTTGGCTCATAAAACTCAATTCTGTCCTGGTAGGACTGAGGTAATACACTATACTCATCTATGGTGAGTTGTCCTTTATGTATCGACTCAATAATTTTTTTGATATACTCATCTATGGTGAGTTGTCCCAGCTTGAGTTCATAGAAATGCTTGGTCTTTGCATCAAAGTACTTTTCTGACAAATACTTCTTCTTGAAGTATTTCTCAAATTGTTTCCATGACAAGTCCTTCTCATGGATTCCTTTCACATTCTTAAGGTCCTCCCACCAAATGGAAGATTTCCCATTCAGGTTAAAAATGGCTATCCGAGCCTTTAAGTTTTCAAAGTAGTCATGGACTCTGAAGTACTTCAAGCCAAGTAGCCAAACTTTTGCTTCTTCCCCCTTCTTAATCTCTCCATCGAAGGTGGGTGGTTTATATTTCTTGAATTCTTCAGGGTCATGACTCTTGGAATGTTTCCTCTTCTTTCCTCTCTTCTGGGAATGGGAACTGGTTTTTCCACTAAAATATCCCTTGGAGTTGTCAGTGTCCTCAGAGGAATATTCCAGTGAGTGTCTCTTGGCTCCACTTGGGACTTCGTTGATGTGCTCCTACTAGTGTGGCCACTTTCCAAACCATGCTTTTGTATCTCAGGTGGACTTGGAGTTTTCTTAGTGTTAGCATCAGAAGTCACTCCTGGATTGCTTGCAGGGGCAGAGCCCAACGCCCATTAGTCTTATGTCACGATTTGTTTATAAAGGGTGATCAAATGGAGATAATGGCTCTAGGAGGTATCACTCTCACTCAGGGACTGAGTCTGGTAC
>ML778319.1:157401-186678 GCA_009831015.1 Picea engelmannii | reverse complement strand
GTGCGATGAGCTCCTCCTCCTATGGGTTAGCCCTCCTGGCTATTCTATGGCCCATACGACCACCTCTTTATGACTGGAGCTTAATCTCTGTTGGGGCTTTGGTGCTTTCGATGTCTCGACGCACAAGTCCTTGAGACTCGCGATAGCCTGCCACCTGTATTCCATTTGCTCCTTCGGTCCCACACACTAATCCGGCGATTGCCAGGACATCGCTTCTCGCGACCTCGCAACTCTACGCGCAAATATTTGCCGCTCAAACTCACGAACATCCGAGTTTGCGATGTGCCGATGCCACTTGGTGCTGCCTTCCTACACGGATTGTCCTTCCGACACCTGTCCTCCACTATGATTCGTAGCTACGTCGGGAAATCGGGTATCGGGATATCACGATTCCTGCTGTCATGTGCATGGGACTTTCATATCCCCGATCCTTGACTCTGCAGGATCTCTCGCCACGTGCCACAACTGACGGACGACTCTGATTTAGTCGGGCAATCGCGCATCGCGATTCACTAATGTAAGAGTTCCCTGCCTTCAGAAACTCCGATCCTCCGATGGACTGAAATCTCGACTCTCCTTTTGATGTCTGACACGCGTCCTGCCAAGATCAACGGCTAGGATCCCATCGGTCTTTTGAGACTCGAAAGGTCTCGGCCTTCTTACCCTTTAAAATCCCGATACCACAATTGTTACTAAAATTAGGCTCCATGGGGGATAGAGTCGTCCCTGCGATGCTCTAAGAACTCCTTCTGCAGTTCCAGTCGCCTTTCCGTTGGGCTATGGAGTCATTATTAGGCCGCAAAAAACAAAAAGAAAATGAACTAAGAAACAACAAGGACAATATTTACAGACAAAAGAGTTATCTGAGACTTCAAACAAAACATTTCTTTAGGAAATGCCCATTTACTGGGCTGCCGAAAACCTCTTCACCTTCCAAATATCGCAACCTGTATGTGTTGTTTAAGAAAGCCTCAGAGATTCTGAAAGGCCCAATCCACAGGGCTTCAAATTTGCTGTGTTTGCCCTTATCTTGTTTAGGAGAATACCATTTCAATACCAGGTCTCCTACCTGGAACCGCTCCTTCTTGGCCTTCCTATCGAAGACCTGCTTGATTTTCTGCTGATGGTCCTAGACCCTGTCCAATGTCTTCTCCCTAGCCTGCTGGACCTCTACTAACTGATGAATCCTTCTGATCATGTCATCAGGCTCCTCCTGATAGTCCTGGAGGAATTTCGCTACAGGGATGGCTAGCTGAGAAGGGAAAACAACTTCGGCTCCGTAGACTAACTGGAAAGGGGACATACCTGTAGCTCTCTTTGTAGTCACCCGATCAACCCATAGGGTGAATGTAAGCTTCGAGTTCCAAGCCCTTTGGTTGTCTTCCAACATCCTTTTGATGATTCTTATTAAACTTTTGTTGGAGGACTCTGCTAAACCATTTCCCTGTGGGTAATACGGGGTGGAGTGAATCAACTTAATCCCGAACTGCTCATAGAACCTAGCTAATGGCTCAGACCCGAAAGCGGCTGCATTATCAGTGAAAATCTTATTTGGACAACCAAACCTTGTGATGAGGTCCTCCAAGAATCCGATGATTACCTTGTGGGAAGCACTTCTGGTGGGAATAGCTTCAATCCACTTGGTAAAGAAATCTGTAGCAGTTAGGATCCACCTATGCTGCCCACTGGAGGGAGGGTGAATTTATCCAATAAAATATAGGCCCCACTGCTGGAAAGGCCCTGAAACCACCACTGGTTTTAATGACAAAGACCTGAGCTGCTGCTTTCCTGCAAATTTTTGACAATTGATGCAGACTCTGACCCTTTTGCAGACATCAGCGAACATGGTAGGCCAGTAGTATCCAGCCCTGAGGATTTTGTGGGCTGTGGCTCTCCAGAAATGTTGCCCTCCACACAGGCTGCTGTGAAATTCAGCTACGACCTTCTCGGCCTCTGGTGGACTTATACATTTTAGAAGCACCCCCAGGGGGTCTTTCCAATATAATATTTGATCGATCAGGCAATATTTGACTGCTTTGAGTTTCAGAGCTCTTGCTTTGCTTCTTTGCAGGCCGTCTGGAGGTCGCAGCTCCTGTAAAAAGTATATGACATCCTTATACCAAGGACATTGAGCCAATGGGGGCTCCCTTTGATGATCTATGTCAGATAGCCGATCCTGCTGAATATCTGAGCATTCGTTGATGAAACTTATCCCCAAAGCTTGGCAATTTTCTTCAGCCAACAGGTTGGCTAAACCTTGCCCTTTGATCAACTTGGTGGGCCTTATTTCCAGGTCGAACTCCAGGATTTTGGCTATCCATTTACTCCTTCTCCCGTCTATGTCAGGATGAATACGAATATCTTTAACAGCAGGCGAGGGGACATAGGTGATGATCCTTGACTGCATAATGTAGGTTCTAAAAGATTTGAGAGCTTTCACTAGAGCATAAGCTTGCTTCTCCATAGTGTCATACTTGACTTCGACATCCCTCAATGCTTGGCTGAAGTAAGCAACAGGTTGTTCTAACCCACTATCATTTGTCTGTAATAGAACAACAACTACTGTGTCAGGTGAGGCAAAGGAGAAAATAAGGAAATCCTTTGAGTAGTCGGGACTGACAAGCACATGAGCTTCAGTCAGGGCTTTCTTGATTTGTTCAAAGGAATGCCGCGATTGATGGGTCCACCTTACTTCATTCTCTTTCTTTAACATAGTTGTTATAAGTTTTACCTCCTTAGCAAAGTTAGGCACAAACCTCCTTAGGAAATTAATTTTACCGAGGAAAGATTGGACCTCCTTTCTATACCTTGGGATTGATAAGGCTTGTATTGCCTCAATTCTGCTGGGATCAATCCTGACTCCTTCTGTTGATACTATGTGGCCTAGTAACTTTCCCTCCTTCATGGCGAATAGAGATTTTTTGGGGTTCAATGAAATGCCAAACTTTCTGCATTTCAAGAAAACTTTCCTGAGGTGGCGATGATGTTCTTCATCAGATTTTGAAAATACTGTGATGTCATCCAGATAGATGACCACGGATTTATCCTTTTCCCCAACGAAAGCTATGTCCATGGCACGCTGGAATGTCGCCCCTGCATTCATAAGTCCAAATGGCATCTTGGCATACATGAATGTGCCCCATGGAGTGGTGAATGCTGTCTTCTCCCTGTCTTCAGGCAGAACATAGACCTGATTGTAGCCAGAGAAACCATCAATCATAGACATCCTGGAAGCTCCTGTTACCCTCTGTAGTATGTGTTCCATCTTTGGCAAGGGGTAGTTATCCTTCCGTGAGCTCCGGTTCAAATTTCTGAAGTCTACACAGAGTCAGATCTCTCCATTATTTTTCCTTACTGGCACCAAGTTAGCCACCCACTCTGAATATCTCAATGGTACAATGATCTGAGCTTGAAGCAATTTATTCACTTCTCTCTCCATGATAGGAAACAACATGGGATTGATCTATCTCAGCTTCTGTCTGAATGGCTTTGCCTCCTCTTTTAATGGAATTTTATGCTCGATGACTGAGGTGTCATAGGTTTTGAGGTCTTCGTAGGTCCAGGCAAACACATCAGCAAATTTCCTCAAAAGTCCACTGTATTCGGACCTCTGCTCCTCTGTCAGACTTCTTGACAATTTGATAAGCTTGGGCTCATCCTCGGTCCCAATGTTGCACTGAATAGTACCAGTGTCATCCTCCGAGATTTCTCCCTTTAATGATACATCATTTGTATCAAAGAGCCTTTCCAAAGGAACCAGTCCCCTTGGGATATGATTGCTGGGCAACTGTACAATGTCACGCTCTGCAATCTTATTCAGAAAATTACCCCCATCGGGCCCTTCCTTTGGGACGACCTCTTGGTCTATGTGCATTTCTGAAAATTCCTCAACATTCTCCAAGAACTTCTTGATCTCGAGGTCATCCTTGAATACCTTCCAATGTTTAAAGTTGTCAGGTATGGAGGGCCTGTATTTCACTTCCACACCGTACCTCAGTTTGGGCGACAAGGGTACCTTGAAAATGCTTGCTGATGTAGCTAAGGAATCTACCACTGTGTTTTCTTCTGTTGGTACGAAAGAAATGTTAAATGCTGAGAAGAAACTGTCAACTAGATCCCATACCTCATTTCTGTAGCTCCTAAGTCAAGGATGCTTAGCCTAATAAGCATTTCTGACCTGCTGGACCACCAACTCTGCATCACTGAACACTGCTACCTCCTGAATTCCTATTTCCCTAGCAACCCTTAGTCCCAGAACAAGAGCCTCATACTCTGCCACATTGTTGGTAGCTTCAAATTCTAATTTGTATGATAGAGATATGGTTTCCCGATCAGGCGACACAAAAACTACTCCAGCTCCAGTGCCTTCTCGGGAACAGGCTCCATCAAAAAACATTTTCCAGATTGGGGTGATGGAGAGAGGAACTTCAGGGGAAATAGTGGGCTGCTTTTTGAGTCTCAGAGGCGGCTCTGGGGCGTGGGTGAGCTGTAGTAAAATGGATCCTAAATCAGTGTCCAAGGCAAATATGGGATGATTAGTGGGGTTAGCCTCATCACTGATTATATAGGCCAACTGGGCTTCCCTATATAGCCTTCGATGTTCTCCTCCGAACACTGGGATAGTAGCATATGTGAGGTCCATCTGCAAGGTTCCCCCCAGTCTTTTTATCCAAGATCTTGATAACAACATTCCAAACTTGGGGGGGACATCGGCTACTACGATATCCATGACCACACTTTTCATGGGCAGTTGAAACAAGGTCACAACCAGGTCTTTGATCACTCCAATACACTGAACTCTCCTGGAGTCAAAAGAATAGAGGTCATGATAGGCTCTGGTAACTTCTAGTCCCAACTCTTCCATGACAATTTTGGGCATGAGGTTGTGAGAGGCCCCTGAATCCATCAAACAGTTGTGCAACAGTTTGTCATGTATGTTCAAGGAGGTGTAGAAGGGAGGGGATGAGTCATCTCTATCTTATACCATGGGACCTAGGACAACTGTTGGCTTTTCGTCTTGGAGTTTTATGGAGTCTGAGGGAGGGCATGAGGCTTCAGACTGTAAAAGCTCAGAGAAGCGTTTTTTAAATTCACCATGTTTAATTAGCTCAGTGAGGGGCACAGGGATTCTGATCTTTTGAATCTCATGCTCAAAATTAAAAGAAGATGTAGGCTTTGGAATTTATTTTATTTCAGGAACATGATTATGGACAATGGGGGAGGGGGGGTGAGCTTTCTTACCTCTGTGATCATTTGCTTCTTCATTAGCAGGTCTCTCTACTCTAATGGACTGCTGAGGAATATCAGGCGCTGCCATTTTTTTATCAGACCTTAGGTTGTACCTGCCTCGACCGCCACTAGCCTTGTCTCCCTTGCTTAGCTCATTCAGCTGGCTGTCCATGAGAGACTCCTCGTATGCAGATTGAGTGAGATGAGGAAAAGGAGGAGTGTCTCCAACGTAGTGGATTTTAGGATCAAGCTCCTCTGATTCTCTTTCTCCCCCCTTGGTCACAAAATTGTTTTGAAAAGGGGCCTGAATCTTCTGGTCTTCTCTGTCTCTTCCCTTCTCTTTCTGCACATTCGGGGGAGTAAAATTATTTGGCCTCCTGAAACCTCCCTTGTTTTCATCGATCTAAGGGCCTTTATACACCTGCCTCCCTTCCATCCTCATCCTCTCCATCTCTGCAGACAGAGACTTCACCATCTTGGTCAGTTCATCAACTTGAGGGTGAGGCGCCAATGATCCAGAAGTTGAGGCTACTGACCTTCCTTTTCTTCTATCTGCATCGGCCTTATTCCTCAGTCTGTCAGCTGCTAATACATTGGATTCCACTTCTATGGCCGCATCTTGCATTTGGGCTAAGGAGGTGGCTCTTCTTTCTCTCAGCAAAAGGCAGAAATCAGGGTCAAATGCACCAGCATAGGAAATTTGGGCAGAGGCTTCTGAGGGCTTTATCTCTACAGGGATCTTGTTATACATCTTGTTAAATCTTTTGGAGAAGTCAGAGACCGAATCTCCTTCCATCTTTTTCAAAGACTCGAATTCTATCATGTAATACATGAAGTCCTTCCTATCTCCCCACTGCCTCAGGAAAGCACTATCCAGAGCCGCAATCCCAGCAATAGATCCTGGGGCCAATCCTCTAAACCACTTCCTCACTTCACCATCCAGGATCTGGATGAAAAATCTCATCCAGACATCCTCATTTTCAATATTGAGGTTGTCTGCATAACTGTAGAAAGCAGCCAGGTGATCTTCAACAGTTAAGTCTCCTTCCCCAGTGAACTTGGGCATGTATTTCAGGTAATCTCCAGCAGGGAGAGGATTGATAGGATGGGGAAGAACTAAGGGAGCGTATCTAGCAGTGACTATGGCGTCCATTCTGTTTAGAGGGGGATTAGCACCAGCCATAGGGATGTTAGGTGGAGGAGAACTTGGAGGAGAAGGAGTTCGCAAAGGGGTTATTGAGGGTAAATCTCGAAGTGGGGTGGGAAACAAGAGGTGATTCAAAGAACATGCTACCGAGCTCCAGTCAGCAGGTGCTCCTCCTTGCGCAGGAGTGGGGAAATCTTCTGCAGCCCTGGGTCTATGCCAAGGTATAGCTTCAGGGGAGAGGGGAGTGACAAATTCTTGTCCCTCTGGTCCCATACCAGGAGGGGAAAACTCAACAGGAACACTCCCAAAATTTAAGAAACGAGAAACTGCAGAGATAGGCCTGTCAAAAATTTGAGGAGGAGAAAAAGGAGCTCCAACAGAAGGATATGGTGGATTACCTGGTTCGGTGATGGATGCTTCTTCCTCAGAGGCCCTTCCCTTTCTGAGCGCCGCCTCTGGATTTGTTTCGGGCGTAGCTAGAGGCAGCTGTGGGTGAGACCGCATATGCCTACCTCTGAAAGCCACAATTAACAGAGCAGGTTCTCCCCAGCGGAGTCGTCACAATGGAGTCGCCAGGTGCAAAATTAGCAATCTGAAAGGCTCTGATGATCCTATGCACCTTCGGATTCAGAGGCTCAATGTCGTTCTACCCCGGGAAAATCTTCAATTCCGTCCCCGACAACGGTGCCATAAATGTTAGCGTCAGAAGTCACTCCTGGATTGCTTGCAGGAGCAGAGCCCAACGCCCATCAGTCTTATGTCACGATTTGTTTATAAAGGGTGATCATATAGAGATAATGGCTCTAAGAGGTATTACTCTAACTCAGGGACTAAGTTTGGTACGTAAAGAACAGAGGAGGTATGGAATCCTAACTTCAACCAGTGGGTTGATTTAAAGATGAGTAGGTGGAAGACTTAGGAAAAGTTGAACAAACAACTCTGGGCAACAAGCTTGCAGCGGTTTGTAGGGGAAAAACTTCGAAAGCAGGATCCTCCTGGTTTCAGGGTTTCGAGAAACTGAATAAGGACTTGACTGGATCCTCCAATTCCAAGTCATTCAACATCAAAGAAATCACAGGAACTGACCAGAGGCTCCGTAACTATTACAACGATCAATTACAACATCATCCTATAATAGCTACAACTCGAATGGATCCTCCAATTCCGAGCTTCTCTAACACAGTTAAAACGAAGACGTGAAAGAAACTGGCATTCATAAGGCAAGAAGTCTCCAAAGTTCATATATATCCAGAACAACAATGCTTCATTAAAACTTTACAACCCGAGAGCTCTGCTCAACCATCGATGCTTACAAAAGTGGCAAAAATTCCTACATATACTTGGAACAAAAATACTGGAATCTAAATCGAGACATTGCATTGAAGACATTACGTCTGCACATTTACTATGCCTGCAGTCCCTGGATGCTCGTGGACTTTAGTCAGACGCAATCGTGTTCCCAAGGGCCTGAGAATGAAATGACCAGCTTACAGTCATCTCTGGATTTTCCATTTATGGTGGAAAAGATGTCCAACCACCATCAACTGCTGTAATAACTGCTTCATTGGGCTCGGAAAGGTCCAGGTTGATTCTGCACCTACAGGACATGGAGACCTTCGTGATGGCTGGGAGGCTTGACACAAAGTGACAAACGGATGGTGACCAAGCAAGGGAAAAACGATAGGGCGAGCACAAGTGGCAGAATCCATGGGTTTTGAAGTGTACGAGCCAGGTGGAGGAACACAGGGGCCAGAAAAACTGCGGTTGGCACGACACGGGGAGAAGACGTGGCGGCAAGGGACAGATGGCGGAGGTAATGCGATGAAGCTTCGGGCTTTTTGGGAATTCGGGATTCGCGAGTTTGCAATGCGTGAACTCTTCACCTCCGAGATCCCCGATATCCCGATGTGCGATGAGCTCCTCCTCCTATGGGTTAGCCCTCCTGGCTATTCTATGGCCCATACGACCACCTCTTTATGACTGAAGCTTAATCTCTGTTGGGGCTTTGGCGCTTTCGATGTCTCGACGCACAAGTCCTTGAGACTCGCGACTGCCTGCCACCTGTATTCCATTTTCCCCTTCGGTCCCACACACTAATCCGGTGATTTCCAGGACATCGCTTCTCGCGACCTC
This sequence comes from Picea engelmannii, assembly GCA_009831015.1. Classification (NCBI taxonomy): domain Eukaryota; kingdom Viridiplantae; phylum Streptophyta; class Pinopsida; order Pinales; family Pinaceae; genus Picea; species Picea engelmannii. The sequence continues at coordinate 178,169 of ML778319.1, read as the reverse complement.
CCAACTCTACGCGCAAATATTTGCCGCTCAAACTCACGAACATCCGAGTTTGCGATGTGCTGATGCCACTTGGTGCTGCCTTCCTACACGGATTGTCCTTCCGACACCTGTCCTCCATTATGATTCGTAGCTACATCGGGAAATCGGGTATCGGGATATCGTGATTCCTGCTGTCATGTGCATGGGACTTTCATATCCCCGATCCCCGACTCTGCAGGATCTCTCGCCACGTGCCACAACTGACGGACGACTCTGATTCAGTTGGGCAATCGCGCATCGCGATTCACTCATGTAAGAGTTCCCTGCCTTCAGAAACTTCGATCCTCCAATGGACTGAAATCCCGACTCTCCTTTTGATGTCTGACATGCGTCCTGCCAAGATCAACGACTAGGATCCCATCGGTCTTTCGAGACTTGAAAGGTCTCGGCCTTCTTACCCTTTAAAATCCCGATACCACAATTGTTACTAACACTTAGTATGATGCCTATGCACATGACTGGCAGCTGGACCATGTTGCAGTTGCCTTTGTATATCTGATAGACTTTGCAGTAGGACTGCACTAATTTCAATTTGCTTTTCCCGCTCCTTTATCAGCCTTTCATTGTCATCCTTACAACTCTGTAATTTTTCCATGAGGCTTCTTACAGTTTCAGCCAAATCTGGAGGGGTTTGCACTACCCTCCTTTCATTAGATTCTTCCTCTCTATTGTGGGAGCTCTCCCCCAACTCATGGTGTGTCACCCTCCCTTACGTTGTAGTTTTCCTTCTATTCACTGATTGCTTGAGTGATGATAATTTTTTTTCTGTTAGTTACTAATCTACCAATTCATGAACAACACATATCATTTCAAAGTGAAGTCAACTTCTTTATTTGGAAAAATTAGTGACATACAATGCAAACTTCCAAAACATCTATCAATAATAGAAGGTTTCGTTCCTCTCTTCAATAAAGGTTCATACAAGTTTCTTATAGAAGGGGGGTAAGGTAGGGTGTGACCCAATAAAGTTCTCTAATAATATTTTTATGCGACTCGTGCATGAGCCCAAGCAGGCCAAGTGTTGTTTCCATGCTCTAATACCAATTTGTAACACACCCGACCCATAAATACCCTTTCTAGGGATGGGACATCCAATTTTTTCTTGTTCAAATCATCTCAAATCATCTCTCCGAGGTCTTCATCCTCTTCTACTCATTCGTATCTTTATAATGACTGTTACCGACTCAAGATATGATCCCTGGATTGCAAGATACGACCTCCTGAAGTTATCTAGGCGTTATCAGTTGGGGTCTTCAACATGGGATGCAATGTCTTCTTCAATCCCAACTTCTCTACCATCTTAATGGAAAGTGAATTGTTTGTGCTACCACTATCAGTGAAAAACTTGCAACACTTTCCTTTTGACTTGCAGGCAGTCCTGAATAAACTCTTCCTTTGGGCTGGTTCTTTAGTTTCTTTCTTTGACTTAATTAGAACACTTTTAATCAATAGTGATTCCCCTACTTTTGGAGCCTCTTCTTTTGTGACTGCATTCACATTATATTCTTTGGATTCTGCAACATGTCCACTTATCTGACCCACTGATTTATTTTCTAGACAATCCCATGAAATATGGTCTCTCTTTCCACATGTGTAACATCTAATTTCTCTGCCTTTACCTCTACTTCTGGAGAAAAATATTCTTTCTCTCGATTCTCCTCATCTTGGTGACTAACTACTTGAGATTCCTCCTTCAACTTTTGGAGTCTGAAATCTTCCTCTGCTACTGGATTATCCTTTGCCTCTTTCTATAATTCTTCCTCTGTTATTCTGGCTTTGTTTTTTGGTCAAATTCTCCTATGCCTTCAAGGATGCTTGTTAGGCATCTTCAACTGTATTCAGAAATACAATGCTAATTTCATCTTGTATCTCATACCTCAAGCCATTAATATATCTGACAATATTTTCATCATCTTCCTCAATATGACCAACTGTAATAGTCAACCTGTAAAACTCCTCTGTGTATTCTTTTACTATCATAGCCTTCCGTCTGATATTTTTCAATTGTCTAAATAAATTGAGCTAGTAATATTTAGGCACAAACTTAATTTTAAATTTAGAAATCATCCTGCCCCAATTCTTAATCTTGGATTTTCCCTTTTAATTTTTGTCTGCTTGCAATTCATCCCACCATAGAGCTGCATGATCTTTTAGCCTTGTCACTGCATACTTTACCTTCTTCCCTTCATCTACATCCTCATAATCAAAATATTTATCCATAACATTAATCCATTCAATCAATTCCTTAAATTTAGGTTACCTTCATACATTCGTACCTCTACCTTTGGTTTGGCACTGACCTTTGTGGCCACACTTATCAGTTTCTCTTTTGTTGTTTCCTCTTCTTTCTCTTCCTCAGAGGTTGTTGTCTCTTCACTTTCACTGACATCTCTTTTGTTAGGCTCCCTTTTCATGCAAGTCTCCATGTCATTCATCCTTTCTCAGAGTTGCCTCAACTCCTATTGTAATTCTACATTTGCAATTGGTCTACCTTGACCTCTTCTTCTGGGAGACATATTCTCCTTCTTAATGAGCACACACACTTGTGGTATTTTTTCTTTGATACCAAAATTGATGACAAATAGGTCAAATTTCTCCAAGAATAAAGCCCAAAAATATCTGTCAACGACCTCAACTTATCCTCACTGTCCATAACCTTTCAATTCGTGTCCAAGATCCTCACACCAGTATACAATTGAAATTTTGGGTTGAAATTCCCAAGAGGAAGTGTTATCAGGGTAGTTTCCAAATGCTATTAGGGTCAATCACTCCGATGATATTGAAATTAGGTGCTTTGATGGGTCAAAGTTTAGTACTGCATATGAATCACAGTACTAGGTCTGATCTACTTTCCATATGGACCATTGAACCTCCTCTCTGATGGACGATTCATATTCGTTGTTGGAGTTCTATCGTTGGGGAGTCAGAGTGATGGAAACTCACCTCACCTCTGATGGTCAGTTTTGAACAAAATCTCGTCGAAGTATTGTGATAAGAGGGAGTCCCGATAGACGTAGTCTGATGTAGGTAGGGTATGACAGGATTAAAATTTAAATTGATGTCAATTGCAGATCTGGTGAGGCTTTTCTCCAGATCTAATTTTTTTCATCGATTCGTCTTCAATAAAAACTCACATGATTCACAAAAAATATTCTGACATTGCTCACAGTCACCTGCAAACAAAATTTCTCGCCAATAAACTAAACAGTTCATGCATAGAGTTTGAACAAATATGCAAGAATATGCAAGAATAAAGGAATAAATTCAGAACAAGAATGCTCTGTTCCTTCTTGGTCTCTCAGACCACTACAAAAATACACACACTCTCACTCTTTCAAACTTGCTAACCTTTCCAGATTGGTTATAATACATTTTAAATTCTAATGATTCCCGAATAACTCAAAACAAACAATCTGAGCTATCCTAACATATCCTCTAACAAAGAATTCTCGATCCTCAAATTTAGAAACAACTCAACACCTTATCAAAACTAATCAATCTAGAATATATTCTAGAAATATTTATGTAACTATTAAAATAAATAATAAAATTAAGGAAACCAACTTCCTTTGGTAAAATTTTGTGACCCTTGGGTCAATCTCAAAATTTATTTCCAGATTCTCCTGAATCATTTGATTAATGAATTCACTCAATAATAGTATGGTCATTGAAATGAGGCTCCTTAATGCATATATAGGAGATAAAGTGGGATAGAAGAAAATAATAAGTCTACACAACTTAAAAAAATGTAATGATAATTAATGTGGGGTAGGAATTAAGGTATTAAGAGACATGTAGGGAAAAACATAGATAAAATTGCTATGATGAGATTGATACAAATTATATTAAAGACTGCAATAACATATATAATTAACATAGAAAAGTAACATAGAGATACAATAAAAATTGAATTCTATTGTACTTAAGAAATGATGAAAAACATTGTATATATATAATGGATATAATGGTGGTATCTATCTATGAGAAGAGATGGGTATATTACGTTCAATCACACAAAGTCCTTAACGAGAGGGTGAATTTGCATCTATCATAATGTCAAACCCTAATATGAAAGAACCTTGATCTTAACATGAAGTTCTAGTTGAGTGTACATGCTATATTAACAATACAAAGGGGTCCTTGTTGAGACCACAATTTTTCACTCACTGTAATGTTTTTTGTCTCCTTTATCTCATTAGAAACAAAATTTTCATATTTATCATATGCTCTTCCTTAGGCATTAGGATTTTGAAAAATATTTTTGAATTCCCTCAAAAATGCGCTAGAAGTTCAAGACATTAAAACTATCACTATCATGACGATATATGATATGGACCTAGATGGCCGCATAGATCATCAATAAGGGTTTCCCTTATCTCATTCATTTCTCTCTCTTTCTATCTCTCTCTTCCATGTAATGTATTTCCTATGGAAACCCACTGGGTATTTACCCTGTTTTCAAGGATGGTACCCAGGGTAAACTAGATTCTTCAAGGCTCAAGGGTAGGCTAATAATACAAAATTGGCTTACGAAGAAAGAAATCATGTCACAAATTGGGATTTGAATACAAGCGACAGAGGATAACAACTTTCCTTTGAGCCACTTGAGCTACACCTAATTGACTTTGTTGTAGATATTACACACTCACCTAATATTTCTTTTCTTAAGTTTACTAGTATATTTTGAGGGTGCCCCTGCTTAGAGATATTCTCCCCTAGATGAGAATATTCTCCCCTAGATTAGGGTGCCACATCCTCTTCAATCTCGATTCAGTTACACTCATTTAGACTATTGGAAAGTACTCATGTATGAAAACCTCGATTTTATCACCAACAGTTGCATGTGTTTCTCTTACTTCCACACATGTGACTTAGTTAACTGTTGATTGCATGGATCAACTAACTAGGACTAGGTGGAATATTACTTTGGTTTCTATCAGTGAGTGTCTAAATCTCTCTATATCACTATTATGGCACACCAGTTACTCATGCAACCTATATCTATTGTAAATTATTCACTCTTTGAGTGTGGAATACAATTAATACAATTATTTCATTCTACTCTCTTCTCTTCTTTCTCACAAGTTTTGTGTGTTCAATTTATAATAGCTAGGTTAACTGTGAAAAATTCACATGGTATCATAGCCTTGATTGCTAGGAGAAAGCGCATAATCATTTCTATTTTCAAGCACATGAGGAAGATGCAGTAAAAAAAGATGGATTACTTGCCATCAATACTTCTCATGCCTCATAACTACTTTGAGTGGAAGCTAAAAATTCTGCATCAGCTTAGATGCAGAGGCTTGTACTGATTGGCAATGGCAAGAAAATCAATGCCTCATTCTGATGATGAGAAAATTTATTTTCTCAACAGAAAAGAAATGGCCCTCGGACTTACCTACATGTCTATTTCTCCTAACCTACAATATCATGTAGAGGAGGAATCATTTTCAACTTTGGACGAACTATGGACCAGATTAGAAGTTTTATTTGGAAATAAGGAAGACCGTAAAGATTACATGCATGAGATTAAAAATGTAAAGCTAACAAAAAATCCATAGGGAGATCAATCTTCTCAGTCTGAAGAGCCTTCTACAAAAGTATTTGCACATCTTTTTGTTCCATTCATTGGAAATGATGTCTACTCTATTTCAGATCTATTTTCTGAATCACATGAAAAAGATATCATGCATTCTTATTAGGAGCTGCATGAAGAAATTTTTTCATGTTCCATGCATGCATCCCAGGAACCACATGCAGAGACTCCCATGCATGCATCTCAGGAGCCACATGCATGCATCTTAGGAGCCCAAAAGGGGCCTGCACACTTTATATTCAATTATAAGACTTTATGTTCATATTTTGTAGAATAAAATTGTATATTTTGATTCCTCTCGAAAAAATACCCAATTTAAAAAAAAAAATTGTTCGAAACGAAGTTCGGGAAGTAAGGTTATGAGCATTTTAAAATCAACAAATTTTCAGCATTTTTCTAGAAACGACTGTGCGATTTACAAAGTTTCATCCAAAATTCATTTGGATCTTCTCTACAATAAGAGAAAGTGGAAAGGCGGGGGGGGGGGGGGGGGGNNGGGGTGTTGTAGATATTACACACTCACCTAGTATTTTTTTTCCTAATTTTACTAGTCTATGTTGAGGGTGCCCCTACTCAGAGATATTCTCCCGTAGATGTGGGTGCCACATCCTGTTCAGTCTTGAGTCAATTAAACTCAATTAGACTACTAAAATTCACTCATTCATGGAAACCTCGATTTTATCACCAGCAATTTCACGTGTTTCTCTTACTTCCACATGTGTGACCCATTTAACTAATGATTGCATGGATCAATTAACTAGGATTAGGTGGCATATTACTTTGGTTTCTATCAGTGAGTGTCTATATCTCTCTAGATCACTACTATGGAGAATTAGTTACTCATGTAACCTATATCTATTGTAAATTATTCATTCTTTGAGTGTGGAATACAATTAATACAATTCTTTCATTCTACTCTCTTCTCTTCTCTCTCACAAGATTTGTGTGTTCATTTTCTACTAGCTAGGTTTGCTTGTGAAAAATTCACATGGTATCAGAGCCTTGATTGCTAGGAGAAAGCGCATAAGCATTTCTATTTATAGGTACATGAGGAAAATGCAGTAAAAAAATATGGATTACTCACCGACATTAATTCTCACACCTCATAACTACTTCAAGTGGAAGCTAAAAATTATGCATCAACTCAGATGTAGAGGCTTATACTGGTTGACAATGGAGACAAAAGCAGTGCTTGATTCTGACGATGAGAAAAATGACTTTCTCAATAGACAATACATGGCTCTTGGATTTATCTGCATGTTTTTTTCTCCTGAATTACAGTATCATGTGGAGGAGGAATCACTCTAAATTCCATACATACTATGGACTAGATTGAAGGTTTTATTTAGGAATAAGGAATATTGTGAAGATTACATGCAAGAGATTGAAAAGATAGAGCCAAAATGTTAGGGTCCTAACCCGCACATAGGTAGAACAATATATTTGGATGTAATAAAGGCCAATATTAATAAGGCATTTCAATAAAAAGAATAAGGAGGATGTAAGAAGACCTAATAGACGCTTCCGCTTCTAGAAGGATCTTCCTCTAGATGCTTCTCTTGATAGACATATTTAGTATAAATAAGGATCGAGGGTATGAAAACCCTAGCTTGGAGACTATTGTAACAGAGCGCTGCTCGACTGGAGGGTGCCCCCTCGAAGAGGCCCGTGAACATTGCTTTATGAATCAAAGTGCTATTTCTGTTGTTTTTCTTATATCATTTCAGTGTTATTGTGGAGATTATGCTGGTTATATTACTGTTATTCTGCCATTTCTAGCATTTTATTTCTGTTCTGCATACTTTTTATATCTGGTATATTACAAGTGGTATCAGAGCACTTTCCTTGGCATAAATTGTGGGAATTTTTTTCCAAGGTAGAGATGTATTTCGATGTCTTTAATCCACATAGATCTGTCGTTACATGCATAAACCCATGGTTGAGGGATTCATACACATAGGAAATACAAGTGGTTCTTAAGCGCACATCTGTTGGCCACCCTTATAACCCTTGTTGGTACCCCTTCGAGTGGTAGTGCATCAAACAACACCTGTGTACGCATCGACCTAGATTTCCTGAAGCCCTCTTTAGATAAACCGATCGACTGCCTAACTGCTATAGTGCCACCGAGAACAACACTCGAGAAGATACTCTCTAGTACCTGGGTAGTCGGGTAGTATGGCTAAGGGTACGGTCTATCCTCCTTAGTTAGTGCCTTGAGATATTGGGCCGAGTACTATTGTTGGACCCCACACGTATATCAGAGAGCTATAGCATAGGGAAAACCCTTGTCTGTAGAACCCTTGAATACCCAACCCTTGGGGGGATAGAAATATAAACAAATTAAAACATACAAGATCTGTTGCCACGCAACTGTGTTCGGGTTGTCAAATCACTACACTTTTCTTAATGGTTAATAATTTGGGGATTTCATTGCTGCATTATTCTTTAGACCAGAGTATAACTCCGCAGGTGTAAAAAAAAAAAAAAATTCTGGAATTTTTTTCACCATTATTTGAGACCTATTCCATTGGATTCATCTCTTCACCCTTATCACATTCATCCATATCATTTTTCAGAAAATTTTTTTACCTCACCTTCCCCTTTTCAGTTCACCCATCCTCATGGCCCATACCCGTAGCCAAGACCTGGAAGCTCGCTTCAACACCTTGCAATCTGGTCTCCTCGAGACCCAAAAAGAAGTAAAAAAACTCAGTGCCAATGTTACCTCCATCGACACAACCATCAATACAACCATAAATACAACCATGCAGTCCTCAATGGAGGAAGTCAAACAAGAACTGACCACCCAACTTGAATCTGTCTTTGCATCACTCTGCACCAAACTGAAGATCCCTAGAGATGACCCTTTCTCTGACACACCTCCAAAGACTGAAGGTGAACATTCCTCCCATTCCCATACCTTTCAACACCATCACTTTCAACGTGACCTATGCATTCAGCGGGTGGATGTGACCAAATTTGATGGCTCAGACCCCATTGGTTGGGTAACCCAAATGGAACATTATTTCTCTTTATACAACATTACAAATGACTTGGCCAAACTCCGGTATGGTGTTCTCCATCTAGATCAAGAACGTTGGCAATGGTGGCAATGGAGAAAAACTTCCCGTCAAGGGTATATTGCTTGGACCCAATTTGTGACTGAGCTTTATGAACACTTTGACACTGACACCAACCATTTGGGTCGTTTGACAAAATTGAAACAATCAGGAACAATAAAAGACTTCATAGCTGCCTTTGAGCGCCTGGCTTTTCAAACAGAGAGCATGACTGATGATTTGTTTCGAGAGTGTTTTATCAATGGCCTCAACGAAGAGATTCGAGCCCATGTCCTCATGGCTCGACCCTCGAGTTGGGTGGAGGCTACTAAAAGAGCTAAAGAATCACAAGAGGTTGTATCCTCTCAAAACTGAAAACCCTCATTTATCCCTCACCCTAAACTCGTAAATCCCACTACTCCCTCTGCCCCATTAAAGATCCAAAAATTGACCAGGGTTGAAATGGCTGAACGCCAACTCAAAGGCCTTTGTTATAATTGTGATGAAAAATATTTCCTGGGCCACAAGTGTAAGGAACAAAATATTTTTATGGCCATCTCTGAGGATATTTCAGAAGAGGATGTTGAAACTCCCCTTGTGTCTGAGTCACCTGAAATCACTGACATAACCCCTCCCTCAGACCCTCCCGAAGTGGAACCGATCATTTCCCTCAATGCTCTCACTGGATTCTCCACTCCCCAAACCCTCAAGTTAATCGGTTACATCAAGCATTAGAAGGTCATCATTCTGGTTGATAGTGGAAGCACGCATAATTTTATTCATCGCCGCATTGCCCAAAAATATCATTGCTACATCCATGCCGTAAAAAATTTCCAAATCATGATTGCCAATGGTGGTTCAATGAAATGTGGAGGGCAATATGAAAATGTCCATCTCCAAATTGGTGACTACCACCTAAAATACCATATGTTTGCTATCGACATGGGCGGTTGTGACATTGTGTTGGGTGCAGAATGGCTAAGGACTTTGGGTCCCATACTCATGGATTTTAAGGAATTAACCATGCAATTCGACCAGAAAGGCCACCAATATAAATTCCAAGGCATCACTGCTGGTTCACCTGAGGTCATTAGTTCCCATCGCACGGAAAAACTGCTAAAAAAAGGTCATTCTGGTGTCATTTCCCAACTCCATGCCATACAAGCAACAAAGACACCCCCGGTGCCGCAAGACCTCCAAGCCCTCCTTTCTAAACATCAAATGGTATTTTCCACTCCCCAAGGACTCCCTCCTTCTTGCGGTGTTCATAATCATTCCATTCCCCTTGTACTTGGAAGCCTTCCTCCCAATATCTGTCCGTATCGCCACCCCTTTTCACAAAAAAATGAAATTGAGAAAATGGTCCAGGAACTCCTTAATGCAGGCGTTATCCGCCCTAGTACGAGCCCTTACTCTTCTCCTATAGTCATGGTCTTGAAGAAAGAAGGTTCTTGGAGAATGTGTCCTAACTTTCGTGCCCTCAACAAACTAACCATTAAAGACAAATTTCCCATTCCTATCATTGATGACCTCCTGGATGAATTGAGTGGTGCCCAATTCTTTTCTAAACTTGATCTTCGCTCGGGCTATCACTAGATACATATGAAAGAGACATACATTCCCAAGACGACATTTCGAACTCATGAGGGCGACTATGAGTTTTTGGTCATGCCCTTTGGCCTGTGTAATGCCCCCTCCACCTTCCAAAGCCTCATGAATCATGTCTTCAGTCCCTTTCTCCGTCATTTTGTCTTAGTTTTCTTTGATGATATCCTCATCTATAGCAAAACTTGGACAGACCATCTTGCTCATGTGGATCGACTTCTCCATCTACTCTCTCAGCACTAACTTTTCCTAAAACAGTCTAAATGTGCTTTTGGTGCCTCAGAAGTAGAATACTTGGGTCATTTAGTTGGCAAGGATGGCGTCAGGGTGGATCCGAAAAATATTGAAGCTATGCAAGACTGGCCGCACCCAAAGACTCTCAAAATCTTGCGTGGATTTCTGGGCTTAACAGGGTATTATCGCAAGTTTGTTAAGAATTATGGAAAGATTGCAACACCTCTCATTGCTCTCGTAAAAAAAAACTCTTTCACTTAGACTCCAACCATTGCTCAAGATTTTCAAACCTTGAATATGGCCATGTGCACCATTCCGGTTCTGGCCCTTCCCGATTTCACAAATACCTTTGTGTTGGAATGTGATGCCTAAGGGAAAGGAATCAGTGCTTTCCTTATGCAAGAGGGTCGACCTTTGGCCTTCACCATCAAGAAACTATCTGAAATGAATCTGGGCAAACCCATCTATGAAAAGGAAATGTTGGCTATTCTGCATGCCATTGATTAGTGGCACCGTTATCTCTTGGGGCAACGTTTCCAAATAAATACAGACCATCAAAGCCTCAAGTACTTTCTGGAACAATGCATTTCCTCCCCGGAGAAACAAAAATGGGTGACTAAGGTCTTTGGATATGATTATGAGATCATTTACAAGAAAGGAAAAGACAATGTGGTGGTGGATGCACTGTCCCGAAAATATGAAGAAGAAGGATCCCTTTGTTCTCTTTCCTTCATTGTACCAGATTGGCTCCAAGCTATTTGCTAGGAATGGCTACAAGATCCCAAAAGTTCACATATGATCCAGCAATTGCAGACCAATGCTCCAGCTCCCCCAGGGTACTCTTGGCTCCAGGATGAGCTTCGATACAAAGGCCATTTGTATTTAAGTAAACAATCAAAGCTTAAATCCACGATACTTTCTGAGCTTCATGCTACACCCATAGTGGGGCACTCCGGGTTCACCAAAACCTATGATAGGGTCAAACGTTCTTTTTTCTGGGATGGTATGAAATAGGACATCCGTAATTTTGTCACTGAATGTGATGTGTGTCAACGCAACAAGGGAGAAACAGTCAAATCTCCGGGCACACTACAACTGCTTCTGATTCCACCTGCTATTTGGAAGGATATCTCTATGGAATTTATTATCGGCTTACCCAAATCGGGGAATAAATCAGTCATAATGGTGGTTGTGGATCACCTTTCCAAGTATGCTCATTTCTACACTCTTCAACACTCATTTACTGCATCCACGATGGCTCAATTTTTCATGGACCAAGTCTTCAAGCTTCATGGCATGCCACACTCTATTGTTTCTGATCATGACCCAACTTTCACAAGCAATTTTTGGCAAGAATTGTTCAAGCTACAAGGCACCCAATTGCATCTCATCATATCTTATCATCCCCAGACTGATGGTCAAACGAAAGTTGTCAACAAATGTTTGGAAACATATCTGAGGTGTTTTGCCTCTGAAAATCAAAATCAATGGGCTCAATGGTTACCCCTAGCTGAATGGTGGTACAACACTTCCTACCATACAGCTACATGCATGACTCCTTTTGAAGCGGTATATGGACAGAAGCCACCTTTAGTTCTCTCATACTTACCAGGTACCTCGAAGGTCCAGGTGGTTGACCAAACACTTACAGTTCGAGAGGATATTCTCCGTACCCTCAAAGAGAACTTGGTCATGGCACATAATCGCATGAAGCAACAAGCAGATCAAGTTCACTCTGAATGTCAATTTGCAGAAGGGGATCGGGTGTTTCTGCGACTGCAACCATACAAGAAAACTTCCCTCAAGGCCGAGCATTTTCAGAAGCTAGTGCCCAAATTTTATGGTCCTTATACAGTTCTCAAGTGTGTGGGACAAGTCGCCTATCAATTAGCTCTGCGTAGTCATTCGAAGCTACATCCTGTTTTTCATGTTTCATGCTTAAAGAAGGTGACTGGAACTAGGTGCCAAATTCAAACCAACCTTCCCGAGTTAGCTGAAGAAGGATCCATTTGGATACAACCAACAACAATTTTGGACCAGTGTGAGCGTCGCCTGTGTCAGAGAACCATCAAGGAAGTGCTAGTCCAGTGGAAAGATACAACTCTAGCAAATGCCACTTGGGAACCAACTACCATTCTGCAACAGTTTCCACATCTCAAGCATTGAGGACAAGGGTGTTTTTAAGGGGGAGAACATGTTAGGGTCCTAACCTGCACATAGGTAGGGCAATATATTTGGATGTAATAAAGGTCAATATTAATAAGGCCTTTCAATAAAATAGAATAAGGCAGATGTAAGAAGACCTAATAGAAGCTTCCACTTCTAGAAGGATCTTCCTCTAGATGCTTCTCTTGATATACATATTTAGTATAAATAAGGGTCAAGGGTATGAAAACCCTAGCTTGGAGATTATTGTAATAGAGTGCTGCTTGAATGGAGGTTGCCCCCTCGAAGAGGCCTGTGAACATTGCTTTCTGAATCAAAGTGCTATTTTTGTTGTGGTTCTTATATCATTTTTGTGTTATTGTGGAGATTATGCTGGTTATATTACTATTATTCTGCCATTTCTATCATTTTATTTCTGTTCTGCATACTTTTCATATCTGGTATATTACACAACAAAAAATCCATCGAAAGATCAAGCGTCTCAGTATGAAGAGAATTGTACACAAGTATCTACACACATTTTTGTTCCATCCATTGGAGACGATGTCTACTCCATTTCAAATCTATTTTTTGAATCACACACAAAAGATATCATGCACGCATCTCAGAAGCCGCATGAAAACACGTTTGCATGAACCATGCATGCATCCCAGGAACCATATGCATAGACTATCATGCATGCATCTCAGGAGCCACATGCATGCACCATGCATGGATCTTAGGAGCCAAAAATGGGGCCGCACACTTCAAATTCAATTATGACATTGTATGAGTAGAATTCAGACCTCTCGTGATTTAGATATGATTGTTTTATTGAAACCACATGTTTAACCCTAGTTTTAGGACTAGATAAAATGTTGTATACCTAGGGAGGATAATATGGGGTGCCTAGGGAGGTACCCAATGGGAATAATAATAGATAGGTGGATATGTATTACTATGTATGGAGACAATTTCTAGTAAATAAGGCCCATATAATAGTGTGAAATCAATAAATGTAAGAAGGCTTACTAGAAGGTTCCACCTAATAGAAAGTTCATTCTCTAGAATGTTTCTAGGAGGCAGATAGTACTATATAAAGAAGTACACAATATAATGGAGTCTTATGAAGAATATTGTAATGGTAGAAAGCATTACTTGTAGAGTGCTTTCCTTCCTTAAGGAATAATTCATGGTGTTACCCTACCTCAAGGGTTTTCTCTACAATTCTTATTCTTGTGTTAATTATTTCATGTCTATTGTGTAGATCTATTATTTATTCTCAAATTAATACTCATATTATATTTTCAGATCTATTTAGTACATCACAATTGGTATTAGAGCTCTATCTTGGGCCAAAAAAGAGAACCCCCCCCCTTTTCATATGTTTTAAGGGAAAAAAGGGTGGAAGACTTCATATCAATTTCTGAAAGTTTCTATACATAATTTGAAGGAACAATCTATATATCCTATTTCCTCTCAAAAAAATACCCAAATTCAAAAAATAAACCATTTGAATTAGATTTTGGGAAGTGGAGTTATCATTGATTTAAAATAAATTGTTTTAGGGTTTTTCCGGGGACAACCGCGCGTATTGAAAATCAAATATATTTTTATAGAGTGCACATATTTCAATCAAACCTCTGTTAGAAATTTTAGAGTGGCCGAGGAATTTCATAATTGTAGTTATAATACCCAATCAAAGAATTATTTCCCAAGTTATGATGATTTTACATTAGTTGCATTGAACAATGATTTATTTTTCTAAACCCCAGTTTTGGTTGATAGTTTTCTTCTAAACAAGATGCATTTTACAGGAAAAGATGATGGTCCTAGTATTGAAGAATACATAAGATGGATAAAGTCAATTTGAGTAACTTCATTTTGGACAAAAATTCTATAGAGGTATTTAAAGGATGATTTTCTCGTTTGGACTTAAATACTAATACATAAAGGTACTATGAGATAATGAATATGAGAAACTATACTTAGATAGATGGTATCATGCCAATAAGAAGGATAATGATATCCATAGGGGTTTGTTTTCATATGGAAACTCCATATTACAGGTTCATGGATGCATTCAAAAAGATAAGATCATTGTTTCTATTAACCCTAGTTGCCAACATAGTTTCATCAATGTTCAATTGGATAACAAATTGCAAATTCCTACAAAGCATATCCAAAACACAAAAGTTGAGGGTGAGATTGTTCAAATTTTAAGATTTGAAGCTCGCCATGGATAAATATGTGTTGAGTTTTTATTTTCATGACATAGATGTGAATGATGTGAATATTATTCTTGGATATCTTTAGATGGAATCAAGTGGTAAAGTGAATATTAATGTGCAAAAGAAGTTTATAAATCTTTGGTATATATAAAAAAGAAAATCATATTTTAGTATATGTCTTTTAGCAAACAAGAAGGGCTTGTTATCACACAAGTTGTAGGTTTGGAAAATCCCGGCCCAACCACCAAATGGTGACAACTAAGAGATAACCTACCCACTATCACCTTAGGTAGGTGTTCCTGTCACTTTAGAGATGATAGAATCACCTCAAGGGGGGAATCCCAGTGACCCTAGGGGGAAATGTGATGGGAAGTGAGATGTATGAATGGAATTCCCTATAGTTCAAGTTACTATATCGAATAATGTTTGAGAATGAGTCTTGGGAGAGGTTTAAGGTTTCCAAACCCTTGGGTACCTGCTGAGAGTGTTTGTATATTCCCAAGACACAAGAAAAACTAATTGAACACAATATACGTTAGGTGGAACAAAAAGTTAAGATTGTTGTCCCTAATTGTAGCAGTAAACCTAAATATATATCAACAAGACCTATAGTTAGTTACTACAGAATTAACCATCAAAATTGTCAAATGATTATTGGACAATGAAGCACTAAACCAAATGATAACTTTCCAATATTCAAGCACAAACTTTGACGATAAAAGAGGGCTAGTAGATAGTGTTTTCAAAGAATTATTATATAATACTTATGGCTGTATCAAAAAATTTCTACAACATCAAGATTCAACCACCAAAAATCACAAGTAAACCACCCAAAAGATGCACAATGACTAGTAGATTATTATGACAACTTCTTAGCAATTTTTGACGAATGAATAGTGAGTAAGAGAAAGAAGTTAAATGAGTTTGTTGAAGCCCTAATGGCTATAGCATAATTTAAAAAAAAAAAATAAGATATCCTTGACCAATCAAAACACCCTTGTGGCCTTAGCAAGCTTAGAGAACATAAAATATATTCCAATTTAGACAATCTCAAAATCTCGTGTTTTCACGAATATCGATGCAATGATTTTATTTATCTAATGCAAAGAATATTAATGCCTTTAACTATTGGGTTGTGGAGCATCAAAATTAAATATCTAGGTGAGCTACTTCCTTGGAGGTGTAAGTATTTTTACTCCCTAAGGAAATCTAAGCTAGCTAGGAAAACCTTAGGAGGGTGTAAACCCTTTTACTCCTCCTAGTATTTTCTTGTGCAATAAAGTATTTCAAGACAATTACAATGAAATTAGTGGGGTTGTATGCACTTATAATCACCAAAAGATTATTCAAATTAACCTTTAAACCAAGAAAAGAAGCAATAGAAACAAAGATTCCTTACCTAGTCCAAGCATTAACAAGATAAACCTCTTTTTAACCAAGCAAATCCACCATAAAGCAAGAAACAATCCTCCACTAGAGATAGCGCATCATCCATCCATCCAATAGCCAAAGAAAAACCATTACAAGAGAATACGAACCAATAGATAATGAGAAATTCCCAAATAGGGCGCAAATTTCAGCCAAGTATCCTTCTCCATAAGGGAGAGCTATGTTCAAATGAAATAAAGTTCATCTCTATTTATACAAAATGTTCTCAACTATGTTTGTCCACATAATTTTAGGGTAAAACAAAATATAGGGGTCAACAACCCTAATCTTTTCCCTTTACACAAATAATAATAAATAATTCAACTAAAATTTAAATTTGCACAAGAAAAACCCTAAAAATAAGATGACGTCACCCTTTTAGGGGACATTTTGACACTTTGAACAAGTCGTTGGAGAAGAGAATGGAGGTCGTTGGGGCTCCTTGAGCCTACTCATCATGTGCTAGGGTCAATCCATGTCTCCTTCCATCAAAATATTCCATGTGTCAATGTGCAATAACTCCATCACCACCAAACCCCCTCAAGCATGATGTCAACCCTACAAAAGTGACATTTCCTAGGCAAGTCGTTTGGGTACTAGGGGCTGGATAGGATCCTCCATGATGCCATGTAAGTCTCCAAAGGCATGTATCTATGATTCAATGTGAGGGCCTACAACATCCAACCTGTGGGCTCCTTGCCCCATGAAAGCCCAAGCTAGGATTGTTCTCCCAAAACTGGCTACCAAGAAAGATCCTGCAAAAGGAAAGGGTATGCCCTCCAAATATATCAAGCCAAAGATATCATGACAAGTGTAAACCAAATCTAATAAGTAAGGAACCTAAGCATGTGCATAAAAACTACCTCATCAAATTAAAAACATGCTCAAAGACCCTTGGGCTAAATATATCCACTATTAATTACCACATTTAATTATCAACTAGGGCTCATAAGCTTCGAGGTGTGGGCACAAGAAACACAGGATCGGAGCATAGGCTAACCTAATCTAAAGTCAACAAAACAATATTCAAAACCACATTGCAGAAAATTAACACTAAAGATTCATCACTGGGACGTAGGAATAAATTAGTGCTATAAATGATTAGATCACAGTCTTTTATGCACTCAGGGTGATGTTCGTGTGATTAATAATGGGTAACTTACTTAAGTTTTCCGTCCTTCAATGATTATTTATAGTGGATCGAGACTTAAATGCAATAAAAGAAACAAACAAATGAAAATGAAATTCACGATAGAACCTAACACCTTAGGAAGAATTCCAACGCGGGAAGGACATGTATCATGAGTTAGACCTTTAATCTGTCTGTTGGTGATTTAAGCTATGTGAAATTAAAGTGCAAGGATCCAAAGGTATAGGAAAATAAAAAAATCTGAAAATGACTTATAAACAAATGAAGCTAAAACTCCAAGACAATTCTTCAAATGGATACAACAACAATAATGAAACTACCTAACAGAATAATGGATCTATTGAATGAATGAAAATATGTAACAATGATCTATATGAAGAGGAATAGATGGAAGGAAATGCACTCTGTGTTTTCCGTGTTCAATGGATTGCACATGTGATAAAATCTTCTAATCAATTCCAAGAACAAAATTTTAGAGTGAAAGTAGAGGAATATAAGAGTAATGGTTTTAACTCTTTGTGTGTCAGATATTATTGGACTAATGAGAAAATTTCAAAAAGAATTATTGAGAGATAAAATGGAAATGATCTACGTTTGTAACCAATCTCGAAACAACTCAGATCTGGGCACAATTGATTAGATAGGGTTTATGTTTATGGATGTAATGTTGGGTATGATGGAATTGAGTTCTTGTGAATGTAAGTTGATGTATGGTTTAATTGATTTGTATGAAGAAAATGGAGGTGTGTTTATGAGAGGAAATAGCAATGGGATAACAAGGAATTGGAAGAGGGAATCATGGTCAAAGTGTAGTGAGTTTGGAAAAAGGACATGGCTGTAAGTTGCAATGATGATTTGGGAAATACAATCAATAAAAACAAAACATTTAGAACATAGATCTGAAACTCGATTTGAAGGTGTGTGGACACTGGAGACACAATTTGGGGTGATCTTGAACATATACTCATACTCTATAATCAAATTGCACAATGGGTGGATCAGACTGTTGGCAATAAGTGTGTTAAAACCTAATAAACATAAAAAATAGCAGCAAAGGAAGGAAGTGATAAATACAATGGAAGAGATGGAACATTATTGCATAGAATTGAAGAATCAATCATGAGTGTTTAATGAACCTAGATTCATAAAACTAAATCAAATTGCAATCACACAAAGGATGAATTGAAATTAAAATGTAAGTAAGCTAGAAATGCAATTAACTAAATCCTAATTACTATGCAAATTAAATAATAAACAAGACCAACACATACCAGGTTGAGGGGGGCCTACCTCACCTAGCACGTGTGGCTAGAGAGGTTTACAGAACCAAGGAGTAATCACACTCAATGACTCATAACATCAACACTTCCTTATTCAATTCAAATTTAAAAATTTACAACACCTTTCTTATGGATCCAAATATCTCCATATGAGAACATACTAACATAAATCTCCTTCCCTCAGTCTCATGAGGCTTATTTATACATGAAGAATCATTGAGGAGTGGATGGGACCAAATCCCAATGCTCAAACTTCAGATTTTACATTTTTAGGCATAAATCCCAAAAATCTGGGTTTTAATGTAATTTGGGCAGATTCGAGTTAGGGATCCACCCATATATTCCAAACTAATTCACATTTTAAAAAAGTACGTGTATATTGCTAAATTTTCCATATTCTAGACAAAACCCATTTCGTAGAATTTGTAGATCTGATGCCATCTGCACGTAAATCAAGACGTAAGTTGGCAGTTTGAGATTTTTGCTATTTTTTGCAGAATCATTCCCCCTGAGATGGAAGTCCACACGTGTGATTCAGGTGAATAATTCCCCACGTTTCCGCATGTAAACGTCGCTATGGAAAAAACCCATGTCCTCGATTTTCCTCTATAAGCTTTCCAAAATTTCGAGCTATATCTGGTACTAGACAGATGTTGATGCTGGTACTGGACGAGCACAACATTGGTACCCGACAAGCGCAGAATTGATACCGGACGAGATGAGTACTGGATGACATGGAGTGTGGGTACCAGATGACATGGAGTATGGGTACCAGATGACTGTGTAGGTACCAGTTGACTGTAGAACCTTCTGGTACTAGATGACTTGGAGTACCAGATGAACATAGTATTGGTACCAGACGAGCTGATACTGGATGACATGGAGTGTGGGTACCAGATGACATGGAGTGTGGGTACCATATGACTGTGTAGGTTTCGGTTGTCTGTAGAACCTTCTGGTACCAGATGACTTGGAGTATCAGATGACCTCCAGTGCGGGTACCAGAACATGAACAATACAAGAACATGTTGCTTGGACATAGAAACATGGGATTAAACCATCATCGATAAAATCATGTTAAAAACATCTTTAATCACTTAAAAAATACAAGAAAACAACAATAATTAACCACAAGGTAGAATGGACGTAATTAGTGGTAAGCGACGAGATAATGGCTATAAAATGTATCAAGAGTGCGGGAATATAGCTTATGAATTGAGGTTTTACATGGGAGAAAATATGACATATTTGGAGCCCAACAACCCTATACAAATGAATAGCTTTAAGCATGGAAGGGGTGTCATAAAATTCCTATTGGGTAGACCAAAGCCCTCAAGTAGGGGATTCTCCCAAGGATGGCCTTTAAAGGATATGTAGTGGATGATGAGGTGGAAGGGGTTTAGAATTAATATGTCAATGCATTTCATGACATAAAAGGGATCATATTATCTCATTCATGGGTGCCTTTGTCGAGGGCGTGTGACACCTTTGTTTGCAATGCCCATCTGCCTTCCAAAAGCTAGCTCGTGTGGTGGATGTGTTGAAAATGGAGCACAATGTGGTGATAGAGTGAGCTTCCATATGTGCAAGTGGAAACTGTTAGTCATGTGGTCTCTCGACATTCCATATCTGTAACTTGAGGGCCTCAAGACATCATCTCCTTAGTCATCCCATAAAATGGGGATAACATCTGGCTCCTACTTGGGGACATGTGCTCGCCGTAGAGTGTATGAAAACTAGAACATCTCCTGGTAGACCTGTGCCAACATTGAAACAAGAAACCATAAAATATAGGGTGGTTCTATCACTCTTCGTCAATACACATAAAAATCCAAAAATGAAAACTAATCTAGAAAATAAAATTTTAGCATTTTTTCAAAAAATTCTAAACTAAGCATGAAGTCAATATGTAGGTAGAGAAAAATGAAACATGAAATGCATCTAAACTAACATGAGCAATCAATATGAAAATGCAAGGAAAGAAAGATTCCCTATCTA
>ML778319.1:146925-157308 GCA_009831015.1 Picea engelmannii | reverse complement strand
ATATATATATATATATATATATATATATATATATATATATATATATATATATATATATATATATATATAATCAATTGTGAAATGAAACTCATGGAGATGGGTGGGAGGGAGGAAATCCTGCTGGAAATAATATCTGCAACTCTGATCATCCAAGGAATCATGTCTGAAGTGATAACCACAAGCTCGATCAACCCATATCTAAAGAGGGCTATCATATATAGACAATGATTCATATTCATTCACGGACAAATATCCACTACTTGTTGAACATTGAGATGATATGAGAGATTGGAAAAAACTACAGGGCTTATCGGAGAAGATACGCGGCAAGGGACACCTCATTTCTAGAGAAATAAAAATGCGGCCTCTTCATCTGTGAATCCCAATAGAAATCCTCAATATGAAAATACTTCCTCTTTGTAGAGTGAGCCTGCCATGTCCTAGTATTCTTCCAAAATTGAGGACAAAGGTGGTTGAGAGTCCTTGAGTAAATATGTAATCATGTCATCATCAAATTCCCAAACATATGAATCATATATGCATGAAAATCAGTCCTCTGAAGATGAAAACTCAAACCCATTTTCTTGAGGGATACCCTCAAGGTTGTAAATGGGGTCTCTATTGAAAGTGAGATGACCGAAATACCACCTGCGTCTGCCAGTCTGTATGAAAATATCTATATGCTCATCATACATATGTAAAGGTTCTTTCACAAGACCATCAACAAAAATGACCATCTCTTTGTCTTCGTGTGTAGGAGGAGTAAAGGCATGGGCGTCTTCATCAAGTGGAAGGGCAAATATGAGCACTTCGTCGTCGTCAAATGTATCATCCAGATCTTCAACATGAGAAAATTCATTGGGATATTCTTGGTAACTTTCTTCATATGTCTGTTCTTCAAGTACTTCTTCATTTCCAAGGGCTAGTTCTTTGGTAGGAAATAACTCTTTTCTACGATTCATCATTTCCTTAGAAACTTTATTAGCATCCTTTTCCTTTTCCATCTGTAAAAGTGCCATCTTCGAGGAATAACAAGTTTTGGATGAGGGTTCATCCGATGGTGCCATATTTCCATTGACTGAAAAGACACCTCAATGGAGTCTCCAAATGAGAGCAAGGATCATCAAAGGATGGAAAGGGGGAAATAAAGAAAGGTGGGTTCTAGGAAGGTAGAGTCTTTAGATAAGCTTCAAGACGAGCTCATTAAGGGTGGAAAAGGGACCATTCTTCAATGGAGTCGCCAAACAAGCTAAGGGTAAAGGATTTGGGATCAAAGCTTCCCAAAGTGTCATTAGGGTTCAGAAGAGGATTCAAAATCTTCCCCGACAATAATTCCAAAATGTTATCGCACAAGTTGTAGGTTGGGAAAATCCCAACTCAACCACCAAATGGAGACAACTAAGAGAGAACCTACCCACTGTCACCTTAGGCAGGTGTTCTCGTCACTTTAGAGATGATAGAATCGCCTCAAGGGGGAATCCTGGTGACCCTAGGGGGAAATGAGATGGGAAGTGAGATGTATGAATGAAATCCCCTATAGGTCAAGTTACTAGATGGAAGAAGGATTGAGAATGAGTCTTGAGATAGGTTTAAGGTTTCCAAGCCCTTGGGTACCTACTGAGAGTGTTTGTACCTTCCCAAGACACAAGAAAAACCAACTGTATGTAGTATGTGTTAGGTGGAACAACAAGTTAATATTTCTATCCCTAATTGCAGCAGTAAACAAAAATATATATCAGTAAGACCAATAGCTAGTTAGTGCAAAATTAACCATCAAAATTGTCAAATAATTATTGGACATTGAAGCACTAAACCAAATGATAACTTTCCAATATTTAAGCACAAACTTTGACGGTAAAAGAGGTCCGATAGATAGTGTTTTCAGATAATTATTGTAGCATCCATATGGCTGTAGAAAACAATTCCTACAACAAAAATATTCAACCACCAAAAATCACAAGTAAACCACCCAAAAGATGCACAATGACTAGTAGATTATTATGGTAGCTTCTTAGCAATTTTTGACAGATGGATAGTGAGTAAGAGAAAGAAATTAAATGGATTTTCTACAGCCCTAATGGTTGTAGCATAAATTTTATAACATAAATAATATATCCTTGACCAATCGAAATTCCCTTGGCACCTTAGCAAGCTTAGAGCACATATAATAGATTCCAATTTCGACAATATCAAAATCTCGTGTTTTCACGTATACCAATGCAATGATTTTATTTCTCCAATGCAAAGAAGATTAGTGCCTTTAACTATTGGGTTGTGGGGTCTCAAAATTAAATATCTAGGTGAGCTACTTCCTTAGGGATTTCAACCTTTTTACTCTCCAAGGTAAGCAAAGTTAGCTTGGAAAACCCTAGGAGGGTATAAACCCTTTTACTCCTCCTAGTATTTTCTTGTGCAATAAAGTATTTCAAGACAATTACAATGGACTTATTGGGGTTGTATGCACTTATACTCCCCAAAATCTTAAGCAAATTGACCTTGAAACCAAGAAACAAAGCAATAGAAACAAAGATTCCTTACCTAGTCCAAACATTAACAAGATAAACCTCTTTTTAACCAAGCAAATCCACCATAAAGCAATAAATAGTCTTCCACTAGAGATAGCACATCATCCATACATCCAATACCCAAATAAAAACCATTACAAGAGAATAACAATCGAGAGATAAATAGAAATTCCCAAATAGGGAACAAATTTCAGCCAAATATCCTTCTCCACAAGGGAGAGTTATGTTCAAATGAAATAGAGTTCATCTCTATTTATACAAAATGTTCTCAAGTATGTTTGTCCACATAATTTTAGGGTAAACCACAAGATAGGGGTTAACAACTCTAATATTTCCCCTTTACGCAAATAATAATAAACAATTCAACTAAATTTTAAATTTGCACAAGGAAAACCTTAAAAATAAGATGATGTCACCCCTTTAGGGGACGTTTTGACACTTTGAACAAGTCATTGGAGAAGAGAATGAATGTACTTGGGGCTCCTTGAGACTCCTCATCGTGTGCTAGGGTCAATCCATGTCTCCTCCGGTCAAAATATGCCAAGTGTTAATGTGCAATAAATCCATCACCACCAAACCCCCTCAATCATGACGTCAACCCTCCAAAAGTGACGTTTTGCCTCTCCTAGGAAAGTGGTTTGGGTACTAGGGGCTGGATAATATCTTCCATGATGCCATGTAAGCCTCCAAAGGCATGTCTCTATGATCTGGTGTGTGAGCATACAACATCCAACCCGTGGGATCCTTACCCCATGGAAGCCCAAGCTAGGGTTGTTCTCCCAAAACCAACCACCAAGCATGGTCCTGCAAAACAAAAGGGTACGTCCTCCAAAGATCTCAAGTAAAAGATATCATGACAAGTGTACACCACATCTAATAAAAAAAGCACCTAAGAATGTGCATCAAAACTACCTCATCAAATTAAACAAATGCTCAAAGACCCTATACAATTGACAAGGTTTAAGTATGGGAGGGGTGTCATAAAAGTCCTAATGGGTAGACCAAAGCCCTCAAGTAGGGGATTATCCCAAGGATGGCCTTTCAAGGATATGTAGTGGATGATGAGGTGGAAGGGATTTAGAATTCATAGGTCAACGCGTTTCATGACATAAAAGGGCTCGTATTATCTCATTCATGGGTGCCTTTGTAGAGGGTGTGTGGCACCTTCGTTTGTGTTGCACTTTTTCCAAGCCCATCTTCTTTCCATTCTTTATTTCTTTCATTTTTTAAGGAACAAGTTGAATGCCACTATCCTAGCTTGGTGTCCAGATAACGACAATCTCATTCACAAATACCTCACAGAAATGAGAAGGTTGGCTCGTGATGAGCCCCCCTTTCTCCCAGTTGTGTAACTGAGAGCCACTACCTTGGCTTGGTGACCAGATGATGGTTATTTCATACCTACAAATACCTATGATCATGATAGGCCGACTCATGATGATACCTCCCATCCTCCAACTAACCCCTTAAGAATTCACTATCATTTATTTCCTTGTGGGTCCCCCATTTCTTTTAGAGAATCATTTCATTGATTTCTTAGGGATCCTTGGGCGAAGCATTTGGAAGGTCTATATTTAGGCTTTTATCCATTTTTTATCCAACAACATTCCCTCTAGGCCTTCAACCCCTTCTTCCTATGAAATGAGGTACATGCCCTTCGTAGGTCACTAAAGTCAAATGGCCTAGAAGAACACAATATGATGGGAGTGTAATGAACACAAAGTGGTAAGTATGGTCGTGAAAAATACGATAACCCCTCAAAGGACCCCCAGTTGCAAACCTTCCCTAAAGGTTGGTCACTTACTAGGAAATCTATGACACTCACCAAGGTGAAACAGGGTCAAAAGAATAATGTCCTAACAAGCGTTCTATAATCAAAGTAGCTCAAATAAAACATACTTAAATGCCTTAAATATTAGGGTAATTTCCTGCCACAATACCTGACTTGTATCGCATGGAGAAAGACCCATATGCCTTCTAGAAACTAGCTGGTGTGGTGGATGTGCTGACAATGGACCAGAATATGGTGATAGAGACGACGTCCCTATGTGCAAGTGGACACTTCTAGTCATGTGATCTCTTGACACTCCATATCTACAACCAGAGGGCCTCGAGACATCATCTCCTTAGTCATCCCCAAAAAATGGGATAACAGGGCCCAAGGGGATACATGAAGAATAAGCCACATGAGAACATGAAGAAAAGCACCACGAAGAAAAATATAAGGAGCTAAGTGACTCAAATGAACACCATGTTGAAGAGTCCAAGAAAGAAGCACCGAGAGCTAATGTTGATGTATAGTGTCACCCACGCCACTTGGATAAACTACAATCATCAAGGTAAGGGCATGAGCATTAATAAACTTATTATGGACCAACATGGCACTAGAAAGACAACTAGTCGAGAGGCACATAGAGGCATACTAACAATGTATGGAGATATCAGAGTAGCATAGCACATAACAATCAGATTCGAGATCAAGGTGGTAGTGAAGTAGTTGGAATGCATGTTCACGTTTCACTAGGATGGATGGATGCTTGTGCTTGTACTGGTTGGCTACATTGCTTAGCTGATCATATTATATGGTTTCTTCCTATGTTTTGAGGATGAAACATGAGAAGGGGGATGTAATATAGTGTACTTAGGGGGGATAATATGGAGTACCTAGGGAGGTACCCAAGGGGAATAATAATAGATAGGTGGCTATGTTTTTCTAGGTATAGAGACCATTTTTAGTAAATAAGGCCCATGTAATAGTGTGAAAACAATAAATGTAAGAAGACTTACTAGAAGGTTCCACCTACTAGAAAGTTTCTTCTTTAAAATAATCCTAGGAGGTAGATAGTGCTATATAAAGAAGTATAAAGAATGCAATGGAGTACTATGTAGTATATTTTAATTGTAGCAAACATTGCTTGTGGAGTGTTTTCCTTGAGGAATAATTCATGGTGTTACCCTATTTCAAGGGGTTTCTCTACATTTCTCTTGTGTGTTCATCCTTTTATTATATATTATGTGGATCTATTATTTTGAAGTTAATATCTATATTATATTTTCAGATTTGTTGAGAATGCTACATTTGGTATTGTTAATTGCTATTGTTTATTTTCAGATCTATTGAGAACAATACATAAAAACCCTATCTTACACATACTATAACTTTGAAAATATAGGGAGTTAGGTTATGGAATTTTGATCAGATATACCCCTCACTTTCCTCTTCCGACTACAATTTCCTTGAAATTTAAACAATTTTGAATATAATTGCAATGAAAATGATAATATGACTCATTTAAAAGAGAAAAATCAAGGATTGTCCACTTTGATACCTAATGTTGTGAATGGCATAGTGAAAAAAACATGAAAAATATTGAATTTGATAGTACCATGTAAAAATAGAGTTTAAAAGTGAAAAAAGAGAATCCTATTCTAGTGGGAAACTATAACACCCTATGCTGTGTACAACTACTGTGAGAGATTTCAATTGTCTATGATGGCAGTTGTTGTTGTTGATTTTGGATGATTTGCCTCTTTACTGATTATTTTTAGCAAATGTTTATGAGTATCATCCTTCATGGATATTGGTTGATTTTTTCCTTGATGGCTAGTTGTTGATGAATTTGACCTTTTGGTAGCATGTGATTTGTTCTCATCAGTGATTATTATCAAGCTTCTATATTATGTCTTAGCTACCCTTTGGCTAGATTTTGTGTGTTAATAGTTGGACTCTTTTTTCAAGGATGATCACTTATTTGATGAGACTCATGTGACCTGATGATTATACCCTTAATGACTTATCCTTACCTGACAAGTTACTTGTGCACTTAGCTGTAACAATGTCTCTTCTTCATATTTCCTGATGTCTTTACAACATGTGTTATGTAGATATTGATGTTTTAGTGACTAATGGGAGATGGTAGTCCTAGACTTACCATCCTCTCCTCATTATCGTTTCTATGGATGGTCAAGTATGATAAACTGAAACACCTATGAGATTGTATTGATTGTCATAGCCATTGATGTTTCCTTGATTGATGATTTAGTTAGCATTACATGTCCTTGATAATGGCTATGTAACATTGGTAATTATTGGATGATGATTAGCATGACTAGTCCTTGATGGTATGGTTGATATTATATACATTTTGTGTTTAACATGCCTATTATTGATGCTTTTGAATGAAACATTGGTATTCTTAGTAATGGGTAAGTAGCATTAATGGCCATTGATGATGATTTAATATGGTGATATGATTGATGATGTGTACATGTGTTGGATGCCTAGCCTTTGATATGTTTCATATTATGATTTATGATGTATACATGTGTTGGATGCCTAGCCCTTGATATGTTTCATATTATGATTTATGATGTATACATGTACATGATGCATTTTCATTGACATATTTCATATTACAATGAGATTGATTACGATGATGATGTTGTATATACATGGGTATTTTGGATGGACTAATCTATCATAGATTGAGACCGTGGTGGATAATGTGGAAATGAATTCAAGGGAACGTCTCACGACTCAATGATGATGACCATTGATATTGGTATCTAAGAAGCATGAGAAATGAGAAAATACTTGTGAAAATGACTTCCAAAGTTAACTTGAGTAAAAAAGTAAAAGGGAAAGGGTTGTAACTCACTTTACCTTTTTCTTGACACTTGTAAATTCACCCTAAAGACCACATATGCCTTCGTATGAGAAAGGGTAAGGACAATAAATGAATATTGGGGAAGATGTTACATTGCGATGGATTATATAAGAGGCCACTTGCCCATTGATGAGGTTGTCTGGATTATGAGGAAATGCTCTGTGGTTTTATCATTGCGATGTTAGAACTTGTGATTTTTGTTTATGTACTTGGGTGGAATATAACTGTAGTTTCTCTAACTTGGTTTGTGTGGACTAAGCAATTAGGAGTGTGCCTGCATCTTGAAAGGATGCTTAAGCTTGCTTTGTTGTACCATTTTGGGCCCGATTTGCAAGACACTATTGTCGAGTGTGATTGTGATCACTAGGGACTAAACACGGTAATAAGTTATTTCCAAAGTAGGATGCCACCACCGAAAATGGGTTCAATCATTAGGGATAAGGGTGGTAGCAAGATCTTTTCTCGGGGGGCACCACTGTATTGCATGGTTGTGATCACTAAGGATGAAGGTGGTGGTAAGACCCCTACATGCCAGATCCCATGGGATTTGGTAGCATTGAAA
This sequence comes from Picea engelmannii, assembly GCA_009831015.1. Taxonomy (NCBI): domain Eukaryota; kingdom Viridiplantae; phylum Streptophyta; class Pinopsida; order Pinales; family Pinaceae; genus Picea; species Picea engelmannii. The sequence continues at coordinate 149,554 of ML778319.1, read as the reverse complement.
ATCTAAGGGCCTCTCCACCACACTAAGGTTATCAATTGGGAATATGATATGTGTTAATCCTTTGGGATCTGGGTGAGTTAATTGCATAGGATGCCATTGCTGAGAGTGGTTGTGATCACTAGGGTCTAGAATGGTAGTAAGATCCTTGCAACCCATAACCTATAGAAATGTGAATAAGTTATTTGTAGTGGTTTTTACTATGTGCCCCAATCTTCCCCACCTCATTGATCTTGATCCCTTCTTTGCAGGCAACACCAGTGAAGGTGGTTGCATTGGTTGGGTGGATAATTGACCCTTGGTACGATTTATCCTTATTGATTAAAGACTAAGTCATGGGATTTTGATTGAAGATTGGTTCATGGGATCTCATTGAAGACTAATGCACATGATCTTGTTGAAAACTGGTTAGTGGGATCTAGAGCATGAGATCTGATTGAAGACTAATTCACATGATCTTGTTGAAAACTGGTTCGTGGGATCTAAAGCATGATTGATCAGACTCTTGGACTTTTGTGAGCTAAAGGTTACAAGTATTTTGTATTTAAGTATTAAATTTCTGCATTGCTGGTTATATGGATGGATGATGTAGTTGTATGTTCTTTATGTGTCCATGGCATGCCTTTATCTGGTATACTTGCTGGCTTTTATGTATATTGCTTTGATGATTCTAAATCTGACTTGTTTTGTGTGGCATTCCTTTATCTGGAATACTTGCTAGCTTTTATGTATATTGCTTTGATGATTCTAGGTATGGCTTGTTTCGTGGTTGGCTTTTATGTATATTGTTTTGATGATTCTAGGTATGGCTTGTTTCGTGGTATATAGTATTAGAATATTTTTTTTTTGTTAAGGTAAGACCTGAGTCAGATCCACTAATTATGGTGATTTCACTTAGAAATCTGAAACATCAAAGTGTTTAGGTATGTAGGATGAAAATGAAAAATTATGATTTCTTTACTAACTGAATAACATAATTAACTTAAAATATTGCATGTTAGATTGAGCTTGTTAATTCCTTAATTATTTGAATCTCCAGTTATTATCATTGTTATTTTATTTTTGATTGACTTAAAAATAAGATTGGTATTTAGAGTCATTGATTTATTCTCAATAATTTTCTTGACATAGAATTGGTTATTGTATAATAGATGATTTGATTAGGAGAAATCATAACTCTTACATTACTAAAGTTGGAACCTGATACCTAATGATTTATACAATAGTTTAGCAACATCCCTCCTCTTTACCTTTCATGGCAATACAACAAATACAATAAAATCCAATAAACTTATACCTCTCATCTATAATGTAAAACCTGGAACTTTACCCTAAACCTGTGAGGAAGGAAGAGATTAAGATTAGATTCCCTACTAATGAACATAATTGTGTAACAGGAAATCCAAGGTAAATATATTGAAATCACTGGCACAATTGGAATCCTATTTTTTTTTTTCTAACTTATACTTCTCATGTAAAACCTGGAACTTTACCCTAAACCTGTGAGGAAGCAAGAGATTAAGATTAGATTCCCTGGTAATGAACATAATTGAACATAATTGTGTAACAGGAAATCCATGGTAAATATATTGAAATCACTGGCACAATTGGAATCTTTTTTTTTTTATCATCTTTTTCCTTTTGATGTTTGAATAACAGATTATCCTTGTTTCTTTTCATTTGCAACAAAAGAAAAACAATTACATTTATTGCGGAAAACAGAAGAATGCATTTCTCTCTTCGTTGTTCGAATAGTAGGTATTCATGGCTCTGTTCTGATTCATTTACCACATAGCAGCCACCTTCATTCCAAAAGAAAAGTAGAACTGCAAGATCGACATCATCCAAAATTTTATTACATGTATGGATCGAATTACATGCACGCATCTGTTGCCGTTTGTTTCGATTTACAGAGCAGTGTGCATTAAGATTGTGAGAATTGCATTGTGATTATGGAGTACTTATAAAATCGCCGAGCAATTTCTGTTTTGATCATTTTTCAAAAAATCAATGACATGTATCGTTTTAAAATTGGCCTCACGGGCAAAGTTTCCATCACAGAGATGACGGTCGGAGCACGCACAGAAGGTACATAGAGTAGCAAAAAGTCCAAAGAATGCTTTCCTCCTAAACATTTCGAGTTCTAGTCTTACTGTCCCATTTTCAGTCTGGGCATTAATTACATACATTACATTCCAAAACTTGCAAGTAACTATTCAGTAAAAAAGGCCTAAGATACATATGAATTTGTAAAACATTCAAATACCCGGCTGAGGATTGTTGGAAGGTTCTGATTCTTCTATTTCTGCATCCTGTGTTGGCCTGTTTAAGTCAATTTGAGGCTGGTCCACTGCTGGCTATGACCCACTGCAAGAAGATGAGTCCACAAGATCCGGGGGGCCTGGAGCTGCCTGGAGTTGCAAATATTCGACCTGTGTCCTGATTGTATCAACCTCATTATGCTGTTGACGCATTATTGTTCTATGCTGTATAAGAATGTCCAAAATGTATGAGACTCAGGCTGACAAATTCTGATAAGCCATCTGGAATTGTTGTATTTCATGCTCAGGCTGAGACTCAGGCTGACAAATTCTGATAAGCCATCTGGAATTGTTGTATAAGAATGTCCAAA
>ML778319.1:128674-144187 GCA_009831015.1 Picea engelmannii | reverse complement strand
TCAGTTTTGAGCTAATGACGATCACGATTTTCACGTTGTGAACTAATGATCGTCAGTTTTGAGCTAATGATGATCAAGATTTTCACGTTTTGAACTAATGATGACCTTTTTGAACTAATGATGACCTTTTTGAGCTAATAACGATAAGGGTTTTCACGTTTTGAACTAATGACGATCAAGACCATCAGGTTTTGAACTAATGACGATCATGATTTTCACGTTTTGAACTAATGATCGTCAGTTTTGAGCTAATGATGATCAAGATTTTGACGTTTTGAACTAATGACGATCAAGACCATCAGGTTTTGAGCTAATGACGATCAGGATTTTCACATTTTGAACTAATGACGATCAAGACCATCAAGTTTTGAACTAATGACGATCAATATTTTCATGTTTTGAACTAATGATGATCAAGACCATCAGGTTTTGAACTAATGATGATCAAGTTTTGAACTAATGATCGTCAAGTTTTGAACTAATGACAATCAGGATCCGAATTGACCTTTTTGAACTAATGATCGTCAGGTTTTGAGCTAATGACGATCATGATTTTCATGTTTTGAACTAATGACGATCAAGACCATCAGGTTTTGAACTAATGACGATCAAGATTTTCATGTTTTGAACTAATGATGATCAAGACCATCAGGTTTTGAACTAATGACGATCAGGACGATCGAGTTTTGAACTAATGATCATCAGGTTTTGAACTAATGACAATCAGGATCCGAATTGACCTTTTTGAACTAATGATCGTCAGGTTTTGAGATAATGACGATCAAGATTTTCACGTTTTGAACTAATGACGATCAAGACCATCAGGTTTTGAACTAATGATGATCAGGATTTTCATGTTTTGAACTAATGATGATCAAGACCATTAGGTTTTGAACTAATGACGATCATGACGATCAAGTTTTGAATTAATGATCGTCAGGTTTTGAACTAATGACAATCAGGATCCGAATTGACCTTTTTGAACTAATGATCGTTAGGTTTTGAGCTAATGACGATCAAGATTTTCACGTTTTGAACTAATGACGATCAAGACCATCAGGTTTTGAACTAATGACGATCAAGATTTTCACGTTTTGAACTAATGACGATCAAGACCATCAGGTTTTGAACTAATGGCGATCAAGTTTTGAACTAATGATCGTCATATTTTGAACTAATGACAATAAGGATCCGAATTGACTTTTTTGAACTAATGATCGTTAGGTTTTGAGCTAATGACGATCAAGACGATCGAGATTTGAACTAATGATCTATAGGTTTTGAACTAATTTTGAACTAATGACAATCAAGATCCGAATTGACCTTTTTGAACTAATGATCGTTAGGTTTTGAACTAATGATCGTCAGGTTTTGAACTAATTTTGAACTAATGACGATTAGGATCTGAGTTGACCTTTTTGAACCAATGATCGTCAGGTTTTGAACTAATGACGATCAAGCTGGCTTTTGAACTGACGATCAGGTTGGCTTTTGAACTAATGACGATTAGGTTGGATTTTGAACTAATGATTGCCAGGTTTTGAACATGTTGGATTTTAAACTAATGATCGTCGGGTTTTGAACTAATGACGATCAAGTTGGCTTTTGAACTAATGATCGTCAGGTTTTGAACTAATGATGGTCGGGTTGGATTTTGAACTAATGATCGTTAGGTTTTGAACTAATGACGATCAAGATCCAAATTGACCTTTTTGAACTAATGATCTTCAAGTTTTGAACTAATGATGATCAAGTTGGCTTTTGAACTAATGACAACCGGGTTGGATTTTGAACTAATGATCATCAGGTTTTGAACATGCTGGCTTTTGAACTAATGATCGTCAGGTTTTGAACTAATGACGATTAGGTTGGATTTTGAACTAATGATCATCAGGTTTTGAACTAATGACGGTCATGTTGGATTTTGAACTAATGATCGTAAGGTTTTGAATTAATGACAACCAGGTTGGCTTTTGAACCAATGACGGCCAGGTTGGATTTTGAACTAATGACGTTCAGGTTTTGAATTAAAGACGACCAGGTTGGCTTGTGAGTTTGAACTAATGACAGTGAGGTTGGATTGTGAGTCAACCAAGCCAAACTGTTGTTCTCCCTTGATACAATGACGATCAATTTGGATTGTGGGGCTTGTGAGTCAACCGAGCCAAACTGTAAACTTAATACAATGATGGTCAAGTTGGCTTGTGTGGCTTGTGAGTCAGCCAAGGAAAACTGTAAATTGTTGTTCTCCCTCGATCCAAATTGACCCTTTTGAACTAATGACGACCAGGTTGGCTTGTGAGTCAGCCAAGCCAAACTATTGTTCTCCCTTAATACAATGACGATTGGGTTGGCTTGTGAGTCAACCAAGCCAAACTGTTGTTCTCCCTTAATACGTGGTGAAATGACACTTACAAAATGTTAGCCAATAGATGCCTTATTTTTTTTATGATGTTGCCAAGTTGAGAGTATTTTGGGAGAGTTCCTTTGATCATGCAACAAATGATGTTCAGAGATTCGTCAATGATAATTATACTTTGAATGTGAGCATCTCTGGCGAGCTGTACCCCTTTGAGGAGAGCATATTTTCCTGCTTGATTTTTGGTTGTGGAACCTAGACTCCATGCATCACTGATTGCAATTTCCTCCCTGGGATCAATAATGACCCCTCCCACACTTGTTGTCCCAGGGTTTCCTTTAAAAGCACCATCAAAGAATAATAAATAGGAATTCTGTGCCAAATTCCATTTCCGAAACTTAGTGGGAGGAATGTGAAGTTGCTAGGATGATATGTTTCTAGAGGAAGGGTGAGTTTGATAATTCAAATGAAAATTTTATAGCCACCTCTGCTCTAGAATGTTTAAACTTTGAGGGGAGTTTGTTTTTAGCCGACGAGAGTTAAGATATTCCAAGAATTGACATTTGATAGTCGATATGTGATGCAGGAGCATCACCTTCAAAGTCAAAGATGCAAGCATGGAGGCAAAGATATGACATCTCAACATGACAGAGTTCAAATCAACAATTAAGTCAGGAGTAAATCGAGTTGTTGAGATATTTTGGAAACAACATTTTTTAATTATGTCCTGTTTGTAAAGTCGTATAGGACAGTAAGGGGTTGCAGATATAGAGTGTTGACTCTTATCTGGTAATAAATGTTAGTTATTGCAATAGGACAAATTATGTAACCTCTATGACTTGATAGGATATATTGCAAACAGGGCGAGAGATCTCATGGAGCCAATCCTTAGATAATTGTTGTTGTATTGTAAAATTATGATGAGATAGGGATCAATAGAGCAGAATAGGGTAGAAGAAAGACGCAATGGAGAAATGGAATGTATGTAATTTGTTTCATGAATGAATAGAATAGATAGAATTGTCCCAAATCTTAGACTGTGTTCATTTTAATGTGTGATTGAATGAATGTCGCATTCTGTGTATGTCAGTTATTTCATTTCGTTCATGTATGATTTTCCGAGAAGTTGATCGTATGAGTTTGTGACGAAACTAGATAAGTTTCAATTGCTTCTCTTCTGAAACTCGTATGCAAGGTGTGCATCTCGAACGCAAGGAGTGTGTCGACCGAGTCTCAGATTGAATGAGAAAGAGTTCAGAGAGAGAGCAGAGGAAACTTAGACCAGGTGCAAGGAGTGCACAATGTCAAGAAGCGACCAAGCGTCGAAGAACCAAAACAGAGGAATGCAAGGAGGGCGAGAAGAATTTCTTTTCAAGAAATCCTTCGAACTAAGTTATCGAAATCCTCGAACTCAAGGAGTGCGTGGGAAGTCAAAATCCTTTAAGGATCAATCTTAGGAGGGATAACACTTTCATAAGTGTTGATGAGATTCAAGATTTATACTCGTAGGAGGAGCAAAGGTCGAAACCTTTGAAGACTGATAAATCTTCTAAGTCGGAAGAAATCATAAGCTCAGGAGGAGGAGCGACAATGGCCATTGGATCACAATGCAAAGGATCAACAACCGTCTGATTAGAGAAAGGTGCACGAGCCTTAGTGCTTCACACACGCAGGAGAGAGAAATTACCAAGGTTTGAGAATTGAGATTTCCGAAGTCCGGAGAGCCGAAGTAAAATCTCAATCGTTTGATCATCCGAAGCAGATCTTAACCGTCATATCGTCTGAAGTAAACCTCAAGCGTCAGATCGAACAAGTCAATATGAGCCATCATATACTGCAAGTTTAGGAGGAAACAAGTTTGAGACTTGAGACTCCCGAAGCACGAAGAGCCGGAGAGCCGAAGAAAATCTCAAGCGTCGGATCGTCCGAAGTGAATCTGGATTGTTTGATCTAGAAGGGACGTGGCATGAATCTGTGGACTCTGGGTAAAGTCCCAAAGTAATTCATAGCCATCAGATCAAGATGAGACATGGTGTGAATATGTGGACTCCGGGTAAAGTCCCAAAGTAATTCATAACCGTCAGATCAAGAGGAGATGTGGCGTGAATCTGTGGACTCAGGGTAAAGTCCTGAAGTAATCCATAACCGTCAAATATAAGAGAGACGTGGAATATATCCATGCACTCTGGGTAAAGACCTAAAGCAACCCTCGATCGTCAGATCCAGAAGATAGATGACACAAATATGTGGGCTTCGGGTAAAGACTCGAAGTAATCCTCAATCGTCAGATCAAGTGGACACGTGTTAGTGGATTATAGCCTTCAGATAAAATCCGTTGGGAAAAAGGGTGAATTTTGAGATTTGAGATCTCAGAAGTCCAGAGACCCGAAGGAGATCTCGACCGTTGATTGAGAAGAGGGCTACAGGATCGTTTATCTATTTGAAAGGTCAAACACCCAAAATAGAAATAGGTCCGTTGATTTAGGAGGACATGTGTCCACAGATTGTCAACTCTAGAAGATTGGTGTATGGAGGAAAGAAGGTTTTGAGACTCGAAAAGTCCGAAGTCTAGAATCGCGAAGGAGATCACATCTGTTGATTTAGGAGGGGCATATTTGGTCCGTGGATTTGAAAAGGGAAGATTTGAAACGTCAGTTCAGATAGTACCGTCAAGATCAGGAGATCAACAATCCCGTAGCATTGCGGGGAAAAAAGTTTTGTGAACTCTAAAACGTTGAGGGTGGGCTGCAATTGAGACCGTGGTTTTGGCAAGAGGGCACGTGGAAGCTCGAGGAGAATTGCGGGTCGAAAAGTAGTTTGATATCAAATCACCTTTGGCTGTGCCCTCAATCGCGTGGTCACAAGAGGTCATTGCCCAAGGTCACATCAAGAGGGGGCTTATCAAAAAAGGAGCTAACGCCCATTACTATGAGATTTCGCAGGAGAGTGAAAGGGAAGGTTGCAGGTACTATTAGACCTACACCAAGAAGTCGAAAGGGCCCGTGTTTAGATACGGAAGGAGACCACTAAGATTTCAGAGGGTCATTTGACTCAAGAATCAGAGATCCTTGATTGGGAGGTCATGTATCCCTTTGGGGGAGTAGGGGGGCTGCATCAGGTGGTATCAGAGCTGATATTGATTTTTTTTTTAGACAACAGAGAAAAGGAGAAAGGAGGTAAATTGGTATCAATTGTGGTATCAAAATTTAATTTCTATTTGTAGGCACCAGAAGGTGACACAGTGAAATCATGCCACCCGGAAGGCGTAGAGAGAATGCAGAAATGGAAAAAGAAATGAGGCGAATCCGAATGAGGTTGGACGCGCAAAGAAGAGCACCCGGCACTAGAGATATCAGTGAATCTGAGAGTGAAGAGATAGAGGTCGAAGAAAATGTAGGAGAGGATGCTGCACAAGACCGCTTATTGAAAATTGTTTCAAGAATAGGAGCCACAGCAAGAATAGAGGTACCAATGTATGAAGGCAATTTAGAAGTTGAAGAATTGTTGGATTGGGTATGTGCTATGGAAAAATAATTCTATTACGAAGATATCGAAGAAGACAATATGGTGGAGCATGCAATGACAAGATTGAAAGGTCACACAACGCTATGGTGGGATGAATTGCAAGCCGAATGCAGGAGCAAGGGTAAGCAAAAAATTAAAAGCTGGGATAGGATGGTAGCCAAGATGAAAGCCAAATTTATCATGAAAGACTATCAAATCAATCTGTTCAGGAGATTGCAGAACCTAATATAGAAAATCTTATCAATGAAGGCGTACACTGAGGAATTTTACAGACTAAACATCAGGGCTAGACAGAAAGAGAACAAAGATGAAAAAACAACCAGGTATATCAATGGGCTGAGATATGAAATATAAGAGGAGAGTAGTATGATGTATGTTAGTAAATTCGAGTATGCTTATCAATCATCCTTTAAAGCTGAAGAGAAATTGGCCAGGAAACAAAGCCAATGGAACATAGGAGGAAATTCAAGCATAGGTAAGGAAACTAGCAAAGAGAAGTTCCAAAAGCCGAAGCATGAAGCTCGCAAACAACATAGTCACCATGAGAAAGGTGGAAGTTATAAGGAAGGAAAACATGGAGGAATAAGCTCTTTTTCCATAGGACGAGGAAGAGCCAGAGGAGGTGAAGTTAAATGTTATCCTTGTGGAAAACCAAGGCACAAGTCTTGGGAATGTCCCGAGAGAAAGAAAGAAGGAGGAGGTGAAGCACACATTGCTGAAGCACAAAAACATGTGGAAGCAGAAGCAACCGAAGGAGGAAAGAACCTCATGATGAGGAAAGTTTTCTTAAACCAGAGAAGGAGGTAGAGGAACCAGTTCAGCGGACAAGTCTGTTTAGAACTGCTCGATGAAAGACAAAGTTTTCAAGGTGATCATAGACAGTGGGAGCACTGCCAATCTAGTATCCACAGAGATGGTGAAGAAACTGGAGATGAAGACAACTACACATCCAAACCCATACAAGGTATCATGGTTGCAGAAAGGACATCAAGTAATGTCAACAATGCCAAGTTGAATTTAAAATATGAGGTTATAGGGATGAAATATTATGTGATGTAATTCCTATGGATGTCTGCCATATTTTATTGGGGAGACCATGACAGTTTGACAGAAAAGTTATTCATGATGGGAGGAAGAATACATATACCTTAGAAAATAATGGTAGGACACATATGTTATTACCAATAAAAGACAAAGAGAAAAAGAGGGAAGCTAGTTCAAGTATACTTCTTATGACTGGGAATGAACTCTTGAATGAATTCAAGAGAGAAAAAGAAATACAATTTGTTGTAGTGAGGAATCCTAAAGTTATCCTTACAAATACTTCTGTGGAATATTTTCTTGAAGAAATCCAGGAATTGTTAGAAAACTTTGCTGACATAGTAGTGGATGAGTTACCACACTCATTTCCACCCATTAGGAGTATAAGCCATCATATTGACCTTATTGCAGGAGCTAGTTTACCAAACAAAGAATCTTATAGGTTGACACCTAGGGAGAATGATGAAGTCAAAAATCAAGCCAAGGAATTGTTGGATAAAGGTTTAGTCAAGGAAAGTCTAAGCCCATGCTTAGTACCAAATGTGTTAACTCCAAAGAATGATGGAGGATGGAGAATGTGTACAGATTCCAGAGCCATCAACAAGATAACCATTAGGTATATATTCCCTTTACCAAGGATGGATGATTTGATGGATTGTTTGAGTGGAGCAATATATTTTTCCAAGATAGACTTGAAGAGTGGATATCATCAAATAAGAATGAGAGAGGGACATGAATGGAAAACAACATTCAAGACAAATGAAGGATTGTTTGAATGGTTGGTCATGCCATTTGGGTTGACAAATGCACCAAGAACATTTATGAGATTGATGAATGAAGTATTGAAATACTTCATAGGAAAACTTGTCATAGTATATCTGGATGACATACTAATCTTCAGTAAGATAGAGAGAGAACACTTAAGACATCTGACATCAGTGATGGAAAAGTTGCAACAAGAAAAATTGCTGATAAATCTGAAGAAAAGCTCTTTTATGAAGACATAACTCATATACTTGGGTTTTGTGATCTCTTCAAATGAATTGAAGATGGATCCGGAAAAGGTGAGAGAAATCAAAGAATGACCATCGCCAAGCAACATATTTGAGGTAAGAAGTTTTCATGGGTGAGCGAGTTTTTATAGAAAGTTTATCAAAAATTTCAGTGGTATATGTACACCCATGCTGGACACTGTGAAGAAGAAACACAAGTCTTTTAAATGGACAGATGAAGCTGAAAAGAGTTTCATAGTGTTGAAAGAGAAAATAACATGACAACCAATTCTGGTCTTACCAGATTTTGGAAAAACATTTCAAGTGAAGTGCGATGCAAGTGGATTAGCTATTGGAGCAGTCTTGAGTCAGGATAATAGACCAATTTCTTATTTCAGTGAGAAGCTGAATGACACCAAGAAGAAGTATTCAACATATAACAAAGAATTTTATGCAGTGATTCAAGCTTTGAAGAAGTGGAGACACTATATAATTCCTAAAGAATTTGTCTTGTACAATGATAACCAAGCTTTGTAGTTTATTACTAGGCAATAAAAGTTGAATAAAAGACATGCTAAATTGGTAGAATTTATGAATTTTTTTTACTTTTGTTATTAAACATATTGCTGGAACTGCTAACAAAGTTACAAATGCTTTGAGCAGGAGGAGTTTGATTGTACAAGAATTCCAATTGGAGACATTAGGGTTTGAACACCTCAAGGAAATGTATCGAGAAGATCCAGATTTCAAGGAAGCTTATGAGGCATGCAATAATCCTTTGTTGGGAGACAGAAACCCATGGACTAAATATTTTATCCAGGATGTATTATTATTCAAAGGAAGCCAACTATGCATACCGAAATTTTCAATGAGAGATAACCTGCTAAAAGAGAAACACAACAGAGGTTTAGATGGACTTTTTGGTCATGATAAGACATTTTTCACAGCTAAGTAATTCGTATTATTGGCCGAGCATGAGGGAAGAGGTGAAAAGGTGTGTGAACAAATGCATAATTTTTCAGTATGCAAAAGGGATACAACATAACACTGGTTTGTATCAGCCATTACCAATTCCAAAGAGGTTGTGGGATGCAATCAATATGGATTTTGTATTGGGATTTCCTAGAACTCAGAAAGGGAGCGATTCCATATTTGTTGTGGTGGACAAATTTTCAAAAATGGCACATTTCATACCATGCCAGAAAATAAACGATGCTATACATATAGCCAATTTTTTTTCCAGAGAAGTGGTGAGACTACATGGATTTACTAGGAGCATAGTCTCAGACAGGGACACCAAATTTGTAGGACACTTTTGGAGGAATCTATGGAAGAGGCTGGGGACAAACTTGTCCTTTGGTTCATCATATCACCCTCAGACATATGGATAGACTGAAGTAGTAAACATGATTCTAGGAAATTTGTTAAGAAGTGTAGTCACTGAGTAAGGTCGTCAATGGGATTGGATTTTGGTACAAGCAAAATTTGCATTTAACAATTAAGTGAACATAAGCACAGGGGAAAGTCCATTTGAAATTGTGTATGGTATATATCCAAGAGGGATTATAGAGTTGAGAGATCTGAATCAAGATGAGTTCATAAGTGCCGGAGAAAAATATTTTGCAACAGAAATGCAGAAACTCCATGACAGAGTCAGAGAGCAGCTGCATGACAAGAACTTGAAATATAAGAGCAGAGTTGATCAAAATAGGAGAGAATTTCAATTCGAAGTGGGATATGAAGTCTTAGCTCATTTGAGAAAAGAGAGGTTTCCAAGGGGAACATATAACAAGTTGAAAATGAAGAAAATAGGACCATGTAGGATTCTCAGAAAATTCGCAGCCAATGCTTATGAAATTGAGTTGACAGGCAATGTTGGGATATCACCAATATTCAATGTTGCAGACCTGTATCCTTATAGGAGGGACGAGGCAGGAGAATCATATGATCAGGAATAATTTTAGTGGGAAGAACAATTACCCACAACAAAAAAACCTCAGATGGAGAAAATCATTGAACAAAGAGCTGGAAAGAAGACCAGGAGGAAAACATATCCTGAATATTTAGTGAAGTGGAAAGATCATCCAGTGGAAGATTCAAGTTGGGTCACAAAACCTGATATTTTGAAGCATGGAAAAATAGTGCAGGAGCTCATGGACAAGAGTCCATGAAAATTTTAACCAGAGGGCTATGATGCAAGAGCATCACCTTCAAAGTTAAAGACGCAAGCGTGGAGGAAAATATATGACATCTCAGCAAGATATAGTTCAAATCAGCAATTAACTCAGGAGTAAATCGAGTTGTTGAGATATTTTGAAAACAACATATTTTAAATATGCCATGTTTGTAAAGTCATATAGGATAGTAAGGGGTTGCAGATATAGAGTGTTGACTCTTATCTGGTAAAAACTATTAGTTATTGTAATAGGACAAAGTAGGTAACCTCTATGACTTGTTATGATAGGTTGTCGACAGGAAGAGAGAGCTCGTGGAGCCAGTCTTTAGATAGTTGTTGTTGTTTTGTAAAATTATTATGAGATAGGGATCAATAGAGTAGAATAGGGTAGAAGAAAGACACAGTGGAGAACTGCAATATATGTAATTTGTTTCATGAATGAATAGAATAGACATAATTGTCCCAAATCTTGGATTGTGTTCATTTTAATGTGTGGTTGAATGAATGTTGCATTATGTGTATGTTGATTATTTCATTTCGTTCATGTATGATTGTTCGAGAAGTTGATCATATGAGTTTGTGACGAAACTTGATAAGTTTCAATTGCTTCTCTTTTGAAACTCATATGCAAGGTGTGCATCTTGAACGCAAGGAGTGCGTCGACTGAGTCTCAGATTGACTTAGAAAGAGTTTAGAGAGAGAGAGAGCAGAGGAAACTTAGACTAGGTGCAAGGAGTGAACAACGTCACAAAGCGACCAAGCATCGAAGAACCAAAACAGAGGAACACCAGGAGGGCGAGAATAATTTCTTTTCAAGAAATCCTTTGAACTGAATTATTGAAATCCCCAAACGCATGGAGTGTGTGGGAAGTCTAAATACTTTAAGGATCAATCTCAGAAGGGATATCACATTCATAAGTGTTGACGAGATCCAAGAGTCAGACTCGTAGGAGGAGAAAAGGTCGAAACCTTTGAAGAATGATAAGTCTTCTAAGCTGGAAGAAATCGAAAGCTTAGGAGGAGCAACAATGGCCATCGGATCACAGTGAAAGGGATCAACAACCGTCTAATCAGAGCAAGGTGCATGAGCCTTAGCGCTTCACACATGCAGGAGAGAGAACTTACCAAGGTTTGAGAATTGAGATTTTCGAAGTCCGGAGAGGCGAAGTAAAATCTAAATCGTCTGATCATCCGAGGAAGATCTGAACTGTCAGATCATCCAAAGTAAACCTCAAGCGTCGGATCGACCAAGTGAATCTAAGCCATCAGATACCGCGAGTTCAGGAGGAGGCAAGTTTGAGACTTGAGACTCCCAAAGCGCAAAGAGATGGAGAGATGAAGCAAATCTCAAGCGTCGAATCGTCCGAAGTGAATCTGGATCGTCTGATCCAGAAGGGACGTGGCGTGAATCTGTGGACTCTGGGTAAAGTCTTGAAGTAATTCATTACCGTTAGATCAATCCTCCATTTGTGCCATCACTTTTTCTATCTTCTCTCGAAGTTGAATGATTTCCTCTTGCGATGCCTTGAAAAACTTCTTGACCCACTCTTTTATTTCCCTTTTCAAAAGTATGAGTTTCTACTCCCATATATGCACAAGGGATCCAATGATCCATTAAATCCAAATATAGGAGACAAGAGGGAGAAAGGGAGGATTATCCAACCAAAGGGATAGGGCCCAAGTATCTGTCATTCATGAAGGAATTGGGAATAGGCCCGTGGTCAGAACTTTCCCAAGGAAGGATAGGGGAAGAGGGTGTGGAGGAATCAGTTAGGAAGGAGCTTCTAAGAAGGAAGCGATCTAGGAAGGCTACAATATGACCCAGGCCTGATCTACGATTGGACCAAGTGAATTGGACCTTGGAGGGAATGGCATCAAAGAGATATAAAGAGGAGATTAGGTCATCAAAGTGTTCTGGTCAGGGATCCCTGACATAGGACCCCCTTTTTCCCCAATGATGAATGGTAGAATTAAAATCACCTATAAAAATAAAGCTATCCAAAGAACCTTCCTCAGATAGGGATAACATTGAATGCCAACAATCCTATTTTTCATGGTATTTATTAGGAATATAGACATTTACTATTGAGTATACCTTACCCATGGATATATGAACCAACTTGAACAAGATCTAGTGCAGAGTTTCCAGGGTTTCTTCCAACTAAAATTTCCAAGGGTTCCAAAGAGTGAAAAGGCCGTTTGACACTCCATGATAGCTCACTGCCAGACCAGAGATGTTTTTACAGAAATATTTTCTTTCATGAAGGACTAAAGTATCCTTCATTTTAGTCTCATATATTGAGAGGATTTGGGTTTTTTCCATATTTATCAAGTGTCTTGCTGATGCTATTTTTTCTTTGCTTCCTATTCCCCTACAATTCCAGGAGACTAATTTCATTATTTCCCTGAGGGTTTTGAGCCCCCCCCCCCCCTTTAGGAGGCACAAATCCATTGGGGCCCTCATTTACTTTGGCATACTTTTTGAAGGTGATGTATAGAATTGACTGTAATCCCCGCTCCTCCATATTCGTTGTTTCCAATCTTTTTCTGCATCCAGATTTCCTACATGGATTTTTAATTGTGGAAGTTTTTGTTGAATCCTTTCCCGACTCTTTGTCCGATTCTCCCTGAGACTCTTCCTCTAGTATACTGGTATTCCTAATTTGGATAGGGAACCCGATCCAATATTTGAGGCTATTTCCTTTCCCAGGGAGACCAGTGTCTGCGAGTTCCCGAGGTTCTGAGGAATCTATTTTTCTTGTCCTGGAACTTCCATTGTTTCTTCTGTACTTTCCTGAATTTATTTTGGTGGATATTCATGGTCAACGAGGGTTTCATATCTATTTTTTCTTGTATCTAGAACCCTCCCCCCTCCTGAGGCGGTAGGGGGGGAAGTGAGGGCCAAAGATCTGGTTGGAAAAAAGAAGGAACTTGAGGCAGATGTAGACCCAACTTTCCTGGACCTCATCTTCTATTCCACGTTTTCCACTATTCCTGATCTCCCGACTGCTACAGGGCGTCTTGGGATTTATGGAAACTCTTCACAAAATGTTTGTATTCATGACAAGCCTTGAATTTGAAGGGGAGTTTCTCATAATCTCCCTGTTGAATGTGTGTCTAGTCATCTAAAGTTAACTGGATGGCCTCTAGAAACCCTTTTTCCAAATCTACTTCTACAAAAATCCGTGCACATGCCTGAAGGCATTCCTCTAGTTTAGCACAAACAATATATCTTTCTAGTGTATTTCCGATGATTCTAATGGTTTCATCCTTCCAAAAATGGAAAGGGAGAAAAGGGAGGCAGATCTAGACCAAGACAACAAAAGGAGTGTCATTTTCGGGGCTGAAATATGGGGTCCAACGGTTTACATACACACCTCTAGATCCGATAAAGTATGGTCCATTGCGGAATATCAAATCCATGTCTTCTTTGAATTCAAACATAAACATACATGAACTTTGATTAGTGGTTTCTTTGAGAAAGATACACGAACTTTGATTAGAGGTTTCCAACTATGATCCACCCAACTGGTGACTGCCCTACGGGATGGCCATATCCCTATAAATTGTCCCATGAGACTGTTTGTTGAAATTCAAAGAGCTATATTTCTGGAGGAGGTGGCATGGACGGGGACCTTGGGGATCTCATCCAACTTCTTGATTTTTTTTTAAGGAGGAGCCTTTGTAGATATTGGAGCTGAGGCAACCTAAGAGCGAAAGGATTCAATATCCAGGGGGAGGAAGGGGAGCTGGATCCCTCCAGCGGAGGCCGCTGCCATGCTGCGAGATAGGGTTTGAGGCAATTAGGAGTGAATTATAGGCACGATAAAACTTCCAAGCTCACTCCCGATCTCCACAAGATAAGCAATTAGTTATTCTCTGAATATGCAAATTTCAATTATGGATCTATTATATGCCAAGAGCGATCAATTTTTTTGAGCTGCAAACCTTTTTTAGAGTGAAAAAGATTGAGGAAATGTTTTCACCTCGAGGGATTTGACCTCTCTCACCATATAATAAATTCAAAGTTAAAATAGATTTATATTGGTTATAGCAATTTATAGAATGATAGATTTAACATGAGGTTTTATCAATAAGTTAATCTCCCAAAAGCGCTACTTCAACTTATATAGGTGTTATATGGATAGTATTTTAAATAATATACAACCTAGATCCATCTTAAATCTGGATCTATCATAAGTCGAGAAGGATCAAATCCTTCAAGATTGAAAAAATCTAAGAAACATTTTTCAATTATAGGGGGATCATGATAGATCCAAAGTTAAAGATGAATCTAATCACATTCATTTTATTATCTCATATTTTTGGCATTAGGTTTGTACATGTTAGTCCATGTTGTTTAATATCAACACATAATGTAATTCATCCTCACATTTGATATACCAATATTGATAACTGTATCAAGTAGTTGGTTAAATCAATATAAGTTGTTCATTTTGAAATGTGTTATCACAAAAAATAATTGACAACAATTTTCAATATATCATTAAAAATTATTTTGATTAAACATTAATGAATCAAATTATAATCACATTGAAATATTCTTTTAGCTCTCTCTCTCTCTCTCTCTCTCTCTCTCTCTCTCTCTCTATATATATATATATATATATAAGAAAATCCTCGCCTAAAATCTTCTGAGTACTTCCCCATGATTCATGGATAATTACATAGCCTAACCACAAAGGGATCAAGAGAGTCAAACCCGTGACTTTCCCAACTGATCACTAGGAGAGAGATTTCACATCAGAATATATATATATATATATATATATAATTGATGTTGAAATATTTAGTCAAAGAAGACAGTAAAATATTTTATTTATAATCTACATTGATTTTTTTTTGTTATTATTATTTTTTAAATGTTATGTATTAACTCCACTTTAAACATGGAAGGAATTGCACATCTATCTCACACTTGGCTCTAGAAAACATCTCTCCAAACAACTAGTGTATACTTATTACATAAATAACCCCATAATATCATTGTAATATGCACCTGATTGTAGATAACCCCATAATAGCATTGTAATATGCACCTGATTGCATATAACCCCATAATATCATTGTAATATGCACTTGATTGCATACGATAGTATGGTGGATGTAATAACTATGCTAAAAATTATTTTTATAGAGAGAATGATAAGTGCATTAATATCTTGTTTAATTTTAATATATATTTTTATTATTTATACCTCATTTCATCCTTTCCTATTAGTGTTTTTAAATTTAAACTGAAGAGTTAATGGAATTTAATTGTACAATACTCTTCACTTATTTTGTTGGGTGACAAAATGGAATATTGCCATTTGTAATTATATTACTATTTTTTTTGGTTTAATTGCTTATTAAAAAACCATTCACCATATATGAAATTGGATATAACTCATAAATCA
>ML778319.1:96067-120451 GCA_009831015.1 Picea engelmannii | reverse complement strand
ATTTTATCACCAACAATTGCATGTGTTTATTTTACTTCCATACATGTAACTCAATTAACTGATGATTGCATGGATAGGTTAGCTAGGGCTAGGTGGAAGATTACTTTTGTTTCTGTCAGTGAGTGTGTAGATCTCTCTATATCACTATTGTGGCTCATTATTTACGCATGTAGCCTATATATTGTGTAAATTATTCACTCTTTGAGTGTGGAATACAATTAATTAATTCTACTCTCTTCTCTTCTCTCTCACAAGCTTTGTTTGTTCATTTTCTACTAGCTAGGTTCGTTGTGAAAAATTCACAGACTCTTATTCATAACTCTTATAATTTTATCAATGCAATTAAAAAGTTTATTTAGAGAAGCCTTCCTTATTTATTTATATGTTTAGGTGGAATTCACTATTGGTGTACAACCCCCCCACTATTTTATGCACCTTATTATTTATTTCAATAATTCTTAGCTTTCTATAGGATGATTGAAAAAAAATAATTGAAAATATAAAAATGTTACAACTATCATTTCCTCAAAAAGTATTTTATGTTCTTAAACTATGATAGAAGGAATGCTCAAAATTAGGGTCCATACTCTATTTTTTCCCCAAAATCAATGGATCCTACTTTAGTTTTGTGGTGAGGGGCCATGGTGGATCTTAAAGAAGGGACACACTGCAATTACCCCTATTTCCAAGATATCGTTGGACTTAGGAAGGGTATGCTACAAATAAACCCTGAAATCTGTAAGACAACATCCACTAAAGCAATCGTTGCATCCATATTTGATAATGCCATGTTAGACTATTCCATGGAAGAGGATGTTGGTTAGTCATCCAAAGGTAATATCATAAAAAATAATCCATGTGGATAACTAGAGAAATGTTTGAGATTCCCTACTATGGGATCAAATCATAGAAATTTGGAGGGATCATCCAATATATGAAAATCATGTGGTCATCTACTAGTTCCTCAACATGTGGTCCTTTGAATATTCATAGAAATGGCGAGTAAAGACACATAATAAGATTAAGGGTGTAGTGGAACTCAAGATAGGTTCCATGAGATTATTAATTTCCATCTTCTCCAAAATAAAGGACATATAATAGGTCTCTAAATCTATCACCCTATAATTCTTCAACCTGGCATGCTTATACCTATGATATTGGGTGGAGTTTTTACATTGATAAGAAGGATTTTACCAAATCTCTAGTCAAGATATGACTGTTTTCGTTACCAATAGAGTTTAGGGATGGAAAAACATTATAAGGGATTGAAAAAATCCTAGGTGTATACATTAAATCCTCCAAAGACACCAAAGTGGGTGGATACACATTGTATGCTTGCATATGTGTGTACATGAATGTATGTTATAGCAATATTTGCCTCACCCTAGGAAAACTTGCACATAAGGCCTTTTTTCGTTTCCCTATGCGACTTGAAGTCCCTTTTTGCAAATCCCATAGCTAAAAACATTATTTTTCCACATATACGTGCCCTACCTATTGTACAACATGCGTATACGCAGTTTGCACCACTACAACCTGTGTACATCAGGTTTTGTGACCAAAATTAAAAAATGGTGTCGGGTTTCCATGTCACGTCACGAGATCCATGATCCTTGACCTTTCATACACTGGAAACGTTCCAAATCGACCCTTCAGTTCCACTTTAAGGCTACAAATGGGACAAATCTGAGCAATGGAAAAGAGGAGAAGAATTCAACTTTGAGAGAAAAGTTACTCTGGAGAAATTATTCACTTCATATTGAGTCTGCATCCCTTTGTCCTTTTAAGTCTGAACAAATTGTTCAACCCCCAAGCTCTTCCCTACTTGATTGATAACCTCATTGTCTCTCTTATATGAGCTTTCCTTTGGTGGAGGATTGAAGTGATGGGGGCTCAACTGGAAGGGACTTAGTTTCTCAGTTTTGAACCGTGCCGACACAAAAGTTTGTAATTCATTCACTTCTGCTGATTAAATTTTAATAGAAATACTATTTAATCATCCAATTAATATCTTGCAAATATTTGAATTGTTATTCCATGGGTGTATTGATTATGAATATTGATGGATTATGCTATTGAATGTGATAACATTATATATTATCACTATATGCTTGCGTTTCTTGGTTGTTGAGGACAAGTTGCATGTGTATTTCTTTGAGTCAAGTGCTCAATGGTGGACTTCATCGAACGTCTGGATGAGGTAGGCATTTTACCTTGTCTTGATAACATATTTGTTTATATAGCATACCTAAGATTAGAGTTGATTTTTGCAGTCATTTCCATCATGGTTTACCCCTAGCCATAGAGAGATTTTCCTCGTAATAGAATTGGCGACCATACCGGGGATATAATATTCTTTTCGGGGTTTGGAGTGTTTTTATCCTTAGATTGCTCTCGTTTATATTGAGTTTCTTGTCGTATGACTTCTTTACAACCTCTTTTAATTCTGAGTCTGAGTTTCTTAGCCTTCTCCTTAGCCTGGCTGTGTTTTGACACATATACGTGGGGTTTTACATGGCGGACCCTTGTCAGTCCTCTGGTGTTCCATCCGAAGGGAGTCATTCTTATAGTATGGGAAACTCCCTTCACAAATTTCCTTGGTCTGGGGGCAACATATATTCTCACACGAGTAACCCTATTCATGTCGCTTTCTCTTCACAAGCGGCTTCCTCGGTGTCGATGCCCTTACACCCCTTTATGAATCGATATAGAGGAGGATACTATCCTACCAGAAAGGGCCATGGTGTATACCATAACTCTTCTTGGCCTACAATTTCTCAAAACTAGTCTTTCTCAGAACCTTGGTCTCAAATGCCGCAACCAACTGCCGCCACCAATCCAGTCACTGCAAGTCATACTGGAATTATATCACCAAAATCTTCTAGTCATGTTGGATATTGGTCGAAAACTGATGAAATCCATGTTGAATACCAACAACCAACCACTGAAATTCATGATGGGGGAAAAATCCTAGTCATTTCTAGTCGTACTGCACATACATCACCATCCTCTGTTAGTAATGTTGGGGATTCATCACCAACCTATGCAATTCATGTTGCAAATTTGCTACTAGCCTCTGCAATTCATGCTGAGATCATGTCACCAACCACTGCAAGTCATGCTGGGGGAATTCATAGGATTGAGAAGCCTAGACGTGTAAGACGTAATCCCAAGTTCCTTTGTAGGATTTGTGAAGGAGATCACCTTACTTGTTTGTGCCCTGCTACAACTAAGGTACCAGAAGCATGGTCCTTATGTAGGGGCCCTTCGGGTTCTGAGTCGTTTTTGGTTTCCCAACCTTATTTGGTTGATACAATGGTCATGTCGATGCAATCTTCGACTAAAACCCCTCTTCCTTTAGGGGTGGATGCATCCTTTGACCTTGTTGTCTCAAATCAGGTTCAACCAACAGTCGTGTCGATGCAATATTCAACCAAAACCACTCCTATTTTTTGGGGTGATGCATCTCTTGACCTTGTTGTCTCACATCCTATTCAACCAATGGTTGAAGAAGTGGTCGTGCCGATGCAATTTTAGGTCGATCCTGATCTTCTAGTTCTAGTTCTATACCTTCTATGCCATGTCCTTATGATTTCTAGTTCTACACAAGGGACCATTCCACTCTCTTCAAGTACACTACCTCCAAGTCCTAGGGTGGTTTCCTTTGATTGGAGTGACCTTGTAGAGCCTCGACTTACTTCTTCTACACCCTTCTAGATAAGGGGCATTCTTCGATATATTGTATATAAGGTAACCTCTGCAAGTATTTTATCCTCCTCGATTTGGAAAGCTTTGGGTTTTCCCAAGATTGTGTTAGCTATTCATAAGATGCCAACCTTTCATAAAAATCCTGCACGAGAGCCTTGGCCTCCCCCATGAAACGTTGCGTAGGAACTCCCCAACGAGTCTGATTTAAGCTCTTTTTTGACTCGATTAAAAAGAGAAAATATTGTCGAGTGACTTTGTCTCTTTCACACTCGTTAATTGGATTTGAAAGGTCACGAGTTTGATTTAAGCTCTTTTCCGACACGTTTCAAAATGAAAAAATATTTCCGAGTGATCTTGTCTCTTTCACACTCATAAATTGTATCTGAAAAGATGTCTATTTGGTGCAAGTTTATCCCTTTTTCAGACCAAGTAGACTAAAATTATGAATAATGACATTTTTTTGTGTTAAGTTGTAATTGAATCTCATTATCTTGCTTGCAATATTGAGCCTATTGCCGATTCTCGCTTTTGTGTTATAAGCCTTTCACCTCAACAATTTTCATCATCAACCAAGCAGATCCTTATTTATATCCTTTGCATATTG
This sequence comes from Picea engelmannii, assembly GCA_009831015.1. NCBI lineage: Eukaryota > Viridiplantae > Streptophyta > Pinopsida > Pinales > Pinaceae > Picea > Picea engelmannii. The sequence goes on along the minus strand of ML778319.1, from coordinate 116,139 downwards.
ACACCCTATACCCAGGAGGAAACATTCCCTTGAGTGTCCATCTCTTGCATGCACCTCCTTGCATTGAGCATAGGTATGTTCCACTATTGGAACTAGTTTTTCTTACTTGCGACACTCGTTTTATCCTCTGTATCATAACATTCATTTGACTATGAAAAAATGAAAAAGATGTGTGGGAAAGGAATATTATCTTATATTGGCAGCAGTCGTGTCGCTGTTGAATATAGCACAAAATTTTTGAGTCCACTTGTCATAAAAAATTTGGGTTTAGCATGACCTTAGGAAGCTGAACTTGTTACAAAGAGTTTACTCCACCGACTGGTTATTCTTCCAGTCCCTATGGAGATTTTGATTGATTCCTCCAGCATCTCAAAGTTTCATCATTGATTCTATGTTGCCAGAGTCTTCCATATGTCTCATGCTCTTGTTCAAATGATGTCTATCAACTTGTGTTGACCATTCCTCAGAACTCTTGACTTTTCATGTTGGCCATACCCTTAGTGTGTCTCAGAATCACATGAAGATGTAGTCCTATTATGCACCCTGGTCCTACTTTCCTCATTGGTAGGTAACCTTGAACCCAACAATTGACATTTCATCATTGGTTGCTGACTGGGTGGTTTCCCTTATGTTCGATGGCAAGACATCTATTCAAACATTGGGATTCGTGTAGTGTCTTGGATTCCATTATCCCTATTGGTGGTTTCCTCACCTTTGTCAACATTTTTCAGTATTGGCTTCTATTCAGAGGGTCTTTTTCGTGTACCGCTTGCATCTGGCACACGTGAAAGACACACATGGTCGTTGGTTCATGAACACTTTCTTCGTCCGATTTCCTCCAAATCATCAAGATCCTTCTTTGTACCTCGTGCTGAATGATGAGAGATGCCTTAATTATCTCCTTTCAACGAGTCTCCTTCCATCGAATTCAACTCATATATTCTGGAGACGAGACCTAGAGTCCTATGAGTACCTAGAGGCTTGCAGTCATTAGTGGCATGTTCTCTCACCATCAACAAATGGGAATACATCAATGTCTCTTGATCGATGCATTATTCAAGTGTTTGACCCCAACACCTCTATTCACACTTGTAAGAATGTAATCGGTGCCCTGATACCTACTTTTATTATCAATAGGTTGTCTCGCGTTTGTTAACGGTATACCTCAATGACTGATCATCAAACAAAGTCTCATTGTGTTCAACCTAAACTCCTTTATTCACATGATGTAGACTTGCACCTTTGGAGGATTATGTAGAAAACTTGAAGACATCAGTTTATAGTTGCAGCTTTCCTGATTTGTTGCTACCTTTCATTGGACCAGTACCTATGTGACTTGAATGATCATGGGATATCAGATTGTACTGCATGGTATACACATATCTTCATATTGATTTTGATACTGGTTTTATTGGGCCTTGTTCGTGACTATGACAGCCTTTGGCATGTAGCCACCTTTGTATTGCCTATTCATGGCCATGGATGACTATTTGGTATATTTTCACATGTATCTGCAGTGTAATTCAAATCGACAACCATGTGTGCAAAGTCAGTACAAATTGTAATATTCTCATGCGAAACTAGTTCTTCCAGTTGGGTCCCCATTACTCCACTTCTGGGTCTTATAATGTATTTCATCCATCACAGATACTTCTCTGACCTCACACATTAGGGGGCATATGTTATAGCAAGATTTTCCTCACCCTAGGAAAACTTGCACATAAGGCCTTTTTCTATTTCCCTATGTAGACTTGAAGTCCCTTTTTGCAAATCCCAGAGCTAAAAACATTATTTTTCCACATATACACACCATACCTATTGTACAACATGCGCATATGCAGTTTGCACCACTACAACCCACATACATTAGGTTTTGTGCCCAAAATTAAAACAATGGTGTTGGGTTTCCATGTCACGTCATGAGATCCATGATCCTTAACCTTCCATATACTGGAAACGTTCTGACTCAACCCTTCAGTTCCACTTGAAGGCTACAAATGGGCCAAATACAAGCTATGGAAAATAGGAGAAGAATTCAACTTTGACAGCAAAGTTACCCTGGAGAAATTATTCACTTCATATTGAGTCTGCATCCCTTTGTCCTTTTAAGTCTGAACACATTGTTCATCCCCCAAGCTCTTCCCTACTTGATTGAGAACCTCATTTTCTCTCTTATATGAAATTTCCTTTGGTGGAGGATTGAAGTGGTGGAGGCCCAACTAGAAGGGACTTAGTTTATCGGTTCCGAACCGTGCTGACACGTAAGTTTGTAATTCATTCACTTCTACTGATTACATTTTAATAGAAATAATATTTTCTCTTACAATTAATATCTTGCAAATATTTGAATTGTTATTCCATGGGCATATTTGTTATGAATGTTGATGGATTATGCTATTGAATGTGCTAACATTATATATCATCACCATATGCTTGCATTTCTTGGTTGTTGAGGACAAGTTGCAGGTGTATTTCTTTGAGTCAAGTTCTCAACGATGGACTTCATCGAATGTCTGGATGAGGTAGGCCTTTTATCTTGTCTTGCTAGAATATTTGTTTATATATAATACCTGAGATTAGAGTTGATTTATGCAATCATTTCCGTCTGTTGTGGTTTACCCCTAGCCATAGAGATATTTTCCTCGTAACAATGTATTCAAAGAATTTCAGAATCCATTGTGATTACCTTTAGGAATAGAAAATGGTTTCAAACCTTGGACTATGAGCACATTCCTTTCCATTGCAGGAAATGTCATGAGAATTAGGGAAATGTTTAAGTATCCACACTTATTTTAAAGTGTAGAAACCTTGGTGAATCTCACTAATTCTTAAAATGCCAACCATACAATGTTTGACGATATTTTTGTAAAAATATTAAAATTTATAAGGATTTTATATAGTTTCTAGAAATGTTGGTGATTTTTAGAGTAAAATACTTTTATGCTATAAAATGGTGAATAAAATAGAAATTGGTGAATCATTTTTTGGAAAAAAACATGGAAAATTAACCCACGAGAGAAATTTAGGCCCTAAAATTTTCCTTGATGAGAATGTACAACACCTCTTTGACTTCCTTCACAATAAATAACTGTTTTTAAACACAACTAATTAACAAAAATATCTAGAGTGTGTCACACTTATTCAATGGACATAAGAATCCAATAGAAAACCAATCATTCCATAGGAGAAATTTGATCCAAATCAGAACAACTATAAACCACTACATTGTGTTGGTGAGAATGTAAACTAGAATAGTTCTGTTTTTATTGCTAAGAAAAATCCTCAAATATTTCCCTAGTCATAGTCGATTTCCCTAGAAGAATCTCGAGTCTCCCAAAAACCATAAAGTATGGACTCAGAACCCAAAAAAGGAAGGCTACATAAAATGCCAAGGAAAGATTCATAGATAAAGGTAAATTTAGAGAAATTCAGATGCCACAACCATAAATTGACACAATACTAGAAGTGTATAAATTTTTGCATTATGACTTTTAGTGTGAATTCAGAAATTTCACCTCACATTAGAGGTTTCCCAAATCTAATCCTTATGAAATTAAACCTTATGGATGATATTACATATTGATTTACAACAACAAACAATGAACAATATTTCACTTCACTTTAACTCAACACACTAGGTATCCCAATAGAAAAGATACCAAAAATATACCAACAAATTTCAGCTCTTAGGACACACTTTTCCAAGCATATACTGTTGATGTTTTGTAGCACTGGGAGGTATTGCCACATTAGCCTAGGTTTCAAGCATGTGGGAGCCATTCTTGACACTCAAATTACAATTTTCCCTTGAGAAAATACTTTGTGTGAAGTGTGGGGTTTTGTGGGATTGTTGATGGGTAGTGTGGGTTTGTGAGAAACCTAATTTAACGTTGATTTTGAGTAAAGGGATTATAAGTGGTTTAGGGGCTTCTTCCACACCCGTTTGATTCATATAAAAGGGCGATCAAGTGAGACATTAAAAGGTAAGTGTGAATGTGATATTCATATCTTGGATATAGGTTGTGGTGACCTCATCCAACTATGGATAAGGCTGAGTAGGCCTCAGTTATGATGTTCAGAGGGAGTTTAAGTAGAGAAAAGGGAAATTGTTGTGTTTTAGAGGCTTAGACTATGTTTTGGAGGTTCTTTGGGCACGAAAAAAGGATTGGAATGCAAGGATAAGGGAAAGCATAGAGGCTTGGAGCCTTGACCTGTAGAGAGGAAAATCCGTGGAGTGTTTGGAGCCTCAACTTGCAGGGAAAGGCATTTATGTGAAGGTGTTTAGGGAATATTCTTGGGGCTGTTACAATTAGGTCTTGGGGATGATAAAATCAACCTAACACAATAATTTTGGGGTAGTTTTGAAGGGATGGTACATGGACAGAGAGAGACCATGAAGGATTTCTCAAGTGACCAACAAACATAGAAAGGTTTCAGCGTGTGTAAAGGATGAAGTTTAACCTCAGTGAGGTGAGAAGCATTGGGCACAAAAATAGAGGAGGGTTTATGAAATGGATAAGGGCCTTTTTGTGTAAGTGTACTCTTTTGTTTTAGTGCTTTATTTCTGTGTAATATTGGGCCATTTTCCCTGGTACGAGATCCCATTGTTCTGAGATTGCATTGAATGCATAACAAGTGATTTGGGAATTAATTCCCATGTATTGTGTATGATTCAATTGATGTTTTTATTTTCCTTTGTGCCAAGTGTTTAGACATCTTAATGTGTTTATGTTCACAATTCAGATTGTGTGATTTTTGTGTATAATTTTGAGAACCTAGACAAGATATGAGGTGTGTTAAAAATATAACATGGTATCAGATCCGAGGCTTTGAAAAGAGTAGTTGGATCTCATAATTACACACGAAACAACCTTGAAAAGGATATGTAGCAGATTTGACAACTGAGTATCTTGGACTTCTGGGTAAAAGTCGAACAATGAAGATGGTTTTTGGATTGAGAATTAAATATCGTTTGGATGGGATATCCAACTACAACTTGTGGAAGGAAAGAATCAAGTTAGTGTTTTTGGTGAATGATATGTGGGAATTTTCTGACACCCCGATCACTATGCCAACTAATGCAACATAACTAACCAAGTATAACAAGTCATATGCAAAGGCCAAGTTGATCATTATTGATAGGGTGAGTGATCATTTGATACCTCACCTAACTAGAAAGACCAAATCGTGGCACATGTGGGAGGATCTGAAAAAATTATTTAAGAACAATAACGAAAACCAGAAGATGGTGCTGAGAGAGAAGCTCATGAAGATCAGGATGATTGGTTCAGAAAATGTGACATCATATCTCACCAGGATTCAACAAGTTCATGATGAGCTTGGAACTATAGGGGATGACGTAGCAGACACATATTTGGTGAGGAAGACACTTAAGGGATTCTCAGAGCAATGTAATCCGTTCATCAAAGGAGTTGTGTCATGTGAGAATCTCCTATATTGGAACAAGTTGTGGGATGACTTCATTAAGGAAGAACTTCAAGATGAAAATCTTCAACACAATAGTTGTGAGGAGATTTCTCTTGCTAGTCATATAAAGAAGATCATAGGGATGAAAGACTTGATTAAATTAAGATGTTATGCATGCAACGAATTTGTTCATTATGTTAGCCAATGTACGAATACGAAGAAGGGAGGGAAACAGACACAGGCTAAGATGGATTCTCCAACCATATTTGAGGAGGAAGAGTTGGCTAAGAGGTTCCATGCTGATTTTATTCTTGTCTCCCACCTTTCAAAAAGCACCATTCATGAGGGTTCTTTGTTCTTAGACAGTGGGGATACCATGCATATGATATGGACATGAGAGATGCTTGAGATCCTGACTAAATGTGATTCTGATCTACATGTGAGGATTGGTGATCAAAGTTAGAATGTGGTGAAATAATTCAGGGCTGTACCATTTAGGATGGAGTTAGGTGGGGTGTTGCGAGTTCAGAATGTTCTTTGGGTACCATAACTTAGGTGCAACATGATTTCAGTCTCATCGATTTAGCATATGGGGTTCGAAGTTGTGTTCCGGAAGGGAAAGACACTTCTTTGACCCAGTGGACTTAGATCATACCTAGGGGTGTTTCTAAGAGTTAGGGAGAGTGATTTATATAGGTTAACATGCAATACTATACTGAAGAACAATTGGAATAAGGTTGTGCAGACTCAGAGGGTGCCAGACTTCAGAGGGAGTCATCAAGCTCATAGGGTGAGTCAAACGTCTAGAGGAAGTCAACCTTTAGGTTCAAATGGGAGAAATGAGTCTTCCAATACTGTCAAGAAGGTGTCATGGGTTGATATGGCCAGGAAGGAAGCTCAAAAGTGGGAGGATTCTAGGAACAAGGTAGATTCAAAGAAGGGTCCAAGTCATACAATGGGTTTCGCTTCTGTGTCAGAGGGAGCAATTGTGGTAGCGGATCCAGTGTGGAAGGAAGGTCCACTTCGAGTGTGGGAGAAATCACTACTTCCAAGTGATGGTGGATGGAATACCTCCCTCACTAATAGGGAGTGTTGATGTTTTGTAGCACCGAGAGGTATTCCCACATTAGCTTAGGTGTCGGGCATGTGGGTGCCATTATTGACACTCACATAGCGATTTTCCCTTGAGAAAATCCTTTGTGTGAAGTGTGGGATTTTGTGGGATTGTTGATGGGATTTGTGGGCTTGTTGATGGGATTTGTGGGCTTGTTGATGGGTCTTATGGGTTTGTGAGAAACCTAATTTAATGTCGAGTTTGAGTAAATGGATTCTAAGTGGTTTAGGGGCTTCTTCCACACCCTTTTGAGTCATACAAAAGGGATATCAAGTGATAAGTTAAACATGTAAGTGTGAATGTGATGTTCATATCTTGGATATAGGCCGTGGTGATATCAACCAACTATGGAGAAGGCAGAGTAGTCCTCATTTCTGCTGTTCAAATGGAGTTTGAGTAGGGAAAAGGGTAGCTGTTATGTTTTAGAGGATTGACCTATGTTTTGGAGGTTCTTTGGGCAAGGAAAAAGCACTAGATTTTGTTTTTGGAGGCTTGTATTGCAAGGATAAGAGAAACCATGGAGTTTTCGAGCCTCGAACTACAAAGAGGATAGTCTCTGGAGTGTTTGGAGCCTTGATCTACAGGGAAAGGGACTTCTGGGCAGGTGTTTAGGGAAGATTCTTAGGGTTGTTACAAAATGGTCTTGGGGCTGATAAAATCAACCTAAGACAACAATTTTGGGGTAGTTCTGAAGGGATGGTATAGGGACAAAGATAGACTATGAAGGCCTGCTCAAGTGACCAACAAGCAAAGAAAGGTTTCAGCCTTTGTAAAGGATGAATTTTAACCTCAGTACAATAAGTAGAATTGGGCATAGAAACTGAGGAGGGTTTCTCCAGTGGACAAGGGCCTTTTTGTGTAAGTGTACCCTTGTGTTTTAGTGTTTTCTTTATAAGTAATATTGGGCCATTTAACTTGGTACAGAATCCCATTGTTCTAATATTGCATTGAATGCATGACAAGTGATTTTGGCATCAATTCCTGTGTACTATGTATCCATCAATTGCTGGTTTTATTTTCCATTGTGCTAAGTTGTTAGACATCTCAATGTGTTTATGTTCACAATTTAGATTGTGTGATTTATGTGTATACTGTTGAGAACCTAGACCATATCTGAGGTGTGTTCAAAATCTAACATATACTAGATTTGAAATCAATTTATTTACAATAGTAAATGTGACCTCTTATCTTCTAGATATATGTTAAATCACTTGACAATTTCAGTAGTATGTTATGTCAAATCAACATGAATAATAAGTGTTGGAAATTACTCAATAAAAAAATTAATGAAAGTTGAAAATCAAATATTCAATTAGAAAATTTTGGACAATTGGAAATACATATATGTACATGAAGTACATGTACATACTCACAACTTATAAGAATATGTCACAATATTTAATCTCTCCAAAACCCTAGCTAGGGAAACCATAAAAACCCTAGCTACCACCAAATATCCACAACAAGCAAACATGAACATTGACAAATCCTCCTTGGCTTCAACAACATGCTTATCACAAGCTAGTACAATATTCAATCRCTCCAAAACCCTATCTAGGGAAACCATAACAACCGTASCCACTACCAAATATCCACAATAAGTACGTATCAACATCAACAAGTCCTCATTGGATTCAACAACAAGATCGCATCACACAATCTCTCCACATTAGCACTATTTTCTTCCTTAGAGTTTTCAACCYCTATCTATGTTGCATCACACAAGTACATATAAGATAACTCTAGCACTAGCCTCCTTATGTACATCATTMTATGGTTTGAGTTATCAAAATATAGGTCTTCAATTATTACATCAACACAAGCACCAAGTCATCCATGGAACATCAAGGATACAAGAACTAAGTCTTCTTCCAAGAAAGGCATTAAACCAAGMTCAATACACATCWAGTTCATCTCCCCTAAACTTTCCCTAGCCTCACATCCCAAAAGAATAAGGTTCCAAAATCATGCAAGGTGTTATCTCCACTCTCCATATCTTCTACTAGGGTAGAAACCCTATTGCTACAAAAAGAGCCATAATAATCATCATCATACCCAATTTCATGTCATTCTTTAGGGTTTACATGCATAACATAAACCCTAACATTACAAGATAAAACACTAGCATCACACAATAGAAAAATCTCTATGAACATCTAAGACGTCTGTCTTTCACCTTGTCTTCTCTTATGTTTTCCTCATGAACCCAAACGTCTTGCTCCTAGGGTTTCCTCATGAACCTAACATATTTATCCCTACAAGATTTATCCATACCAATACAAATACTATAGTACAATAATTATAATGAATATGATATCCCTTTCCTACCTTTATATATAGAGTAGGTGAGGGAGGATAACCTAAAACAAGGACATGAGTCCATATGAGTAACCAAAAAGGAAACCCTACATGGAGTGTTATACAATGCAAGGGTGTAGCTTTTTCAAACTAGGGTTTATCCAAATCCCAAAGTGAAATACCCTCTAAGCATGATCCTCCTTGGCCTCAACGCCCCTCCTCCAAGATGGTGCACTTTCCAACAAGTTGTTAGTACAACACTCTCTCTTTCATGGTGTTCCATTATCTAGGTGTCCTCATGCAAGGTGTTCCTTCTCTAATTGTGTGACACATGTCCTCTCATTTGTCTAATGGTACTCTCATGTGTGCCAATGTGGTCACTAACATCTGATTCTCCTCCTTAACATATGCGTCTAAGTCCATCACCAATGTCCATGAAGTATGCTCCCTAACCCAAGCATCTTCAAGTCAAGTGTCTAACCTCCAAGATATATATCACATGGTCCCAAGCTCTAAGGAATGAGTTCCCTCCTCTAATTTTCTAACTCTCCTCCTCCTAGGTAGGTACCTCCCCTAATCAAGCAACTAACTCCCCCATTGTTTACTTGCAATGGGTTGGTTATCATTTTTATCAATAACAATATCCTAGGTAAAGGTGCCATGCTATCACTCTAACCAATGCCAATCATCCACCCAAAATGATCCATCCATATGTCCATGAAGCATTTCCACAATTCTAGGAGACATAACTCTCTCATAGCAAGGTAATTTTTTTTTTGGAGCAACCCCAAAAGCTACCTCTCCCTCATGAGAAAAATGTTTTCTGTAACACAAAAAAGGGAGACTTTTGCTAGGATTTCCCCTTTCTTTCTTCTTGCATTTTAGTTATAAAGTTTTTTCTTGGGAAAGAATGATAAAGAGTCTATCATTCCCTTGTTAGTGAGATCCCATCTCATTGAGGGCTTACATTTAGTGTAGGAAAGATACCTAAGTATATATTGAAATACATTATAAAAGGGATGAAATCCACAAAGATATATGAGTTATTAATGTAAGGTATTTAGTCTCTATAACTCTCATTAGCAAGAAATCAAACCATTAAGCATTCATTGTATTAAAGTGATGATCATTGGTGCATTATAGTTAGGGTCCTTAGTGAAAGAAATATTCCACTCTTACTTTTAAGCTAGAATAAAAATATGCATTATGACATTTCATGCTTAAATCTACTTTTAAGCTAGCATAAAAATATGCATTATGACATTTCATGCTTAAACCAAATATCAAGAGACAACAAAACTGAAGTGTTTGGTTAAACAAATACCTCCTTCAAAAGTTTTTAGATAAGAGTAAGATTTCTTTTAGCATATGATCCATCAAAGGTAGCAAGGAAACAATCCAAGGAAAGGTTGTATCAATGGACGTTCAAGTTCATAAACTCGACATTTTCTACAACAAAAGGTATGAGATTAATCTAGCTTATTTTCATTAAAGAAAATCCATAAATCATTCTTTCAATGTAAATAAGATTTCTCTTTCAACTTGTAAAAAACCAACAATCTAATTTCTACCCCCTCTTCACTTCTCCATTGCAATGAAACTTTTGAAGATAATAAAATTGTTTTGGAACACTTCCTTTAATCACCGAACAAGATAAATGAGCATATAGTGATTGAAAAGGAGCAAGCACTATTCAGGAAAAAATATCATTTCAAACGTTCCTTCACTCAAGATTGCATTTAAATGCAAGTTATTTCATTCCAACAACAATGCCATTCATGCAATCCCACATAACTAAATCCTTCAATGCAAACAAAAGGATCACATGTTCAAGTATTTTGAGTAAGATAAACCAAAAAAACACACACACACAAGCTAATCTAAAATTCTTCTCTCCACAAAACTCTGCCAACACAAAATCAAAACAAATTCATCTCTTTACCACTTCTTTTTATTTCTAGCAAGCACAAACACTTAATGATCAAGACATGGAGAACACTATGGGATTTCTCTAACTATGTCCAGCAAGGAAAAGCATCAAAACATAAGAAAACTTAAAAATAATATTGGGGCCAAGAAAAAAGAATGGAAAGTAAGAGAAGTTTTCCAATACCAAAGATCTTACTCCTTGGGAATGCTCAACACTCAAAATGTGATAATTTTTTTCCCAACAATCTTATTGTCCTTCAACACTTCTCCAATGATTGAATCAAATTTTGGTTTATGGGAATGCTCTAGAGAGCTCAGAACACAATTCCCTCACTTCAGGGATGGGAACTCTCAGTTAGAGGGTGAATCGGGCCCATCTGAAGCTGAAAATTAGTAGGCATCGATGGAATACTAAGAATGTTACACCCATGGTCAAAACACATTGAATAACACAAAGGTTTAATTTTTAAAATGGTAGTGGAGTTCACAAGCCTGTGAGGCACAATCCCAGATGAAGGAAAACCTTGCTTGATGAGATAACTCAAAACAAGTCTAAACCTTCCAAAATAAATGGAGAAAGAGAGAGGAATACTCATAATGAAAAGAAGAGGTTTATGGAATGAATGCAAGGGAGAAAGAGAAGGAAAAGGGTAGTGTACGAGCTTAATAAGGTCAAACAATTTTCATTCCAAGTTGAAGTGGGAGTTGCATTTAAGAAAATCCTGCCAAACTTTAGCAAGAATATTAATTGTAGAGTTAAGTAGCTAAGAGGCCAATCACTTGGTTTGGAGGGAAAATTGAGGTGATAAATTTTCCACTTGGAGGCAAATTGCTAAGTTCCAAATGCGAGAAGAAGAGCTAGTCACTTGGGTCAAGAGTTAGATTGTATTCCAAGATAAGTGATTTACCTTTTTTTCGTTGGAATCCGACGACATAAATCTAGACAAAATCACAATTTTATGTTATTTAAATTGCATTTCTAAATGCATAAATGGATTCAACCTACTGGAAAAACCTAGAGCACTTAGATTGAAATTAGTTTCTGAAACATCATTCTTTCTACAAATCAAATCAAGGATTGAAACTAGTTTCTGAAACCTTATGTCCCTCATAATACCTCTCATGATATCTTGGGAAAAAAAAACAAACTTAAAAGTCCTAAAAGATAATAAAAAATTAATTAAAAAGGGCAATGGTGGAACCTCTTGAATTTTAGGATTAATAAAACCTCACTTGCTTGTATGAACTTGGATCACAAAACCATCTATCAAAAATAATATAAGAAACAAACATATTTTCAACAAGTGGTTGAATGCGACATTACACATTCAGATCAACAACTTTCATAATATGTGAAGTCTAAACTACCTAGTTGACAAAAATAATTTAATTCTTTTTTTTTTTTCATTTGTGGGCCTTGTAATCCAACTTCATTAGTTTCATTGGTTTTTAGCCCCCCTAAAAATCAAGGTTACATCTTTCAAAATTGAAAACATAATTTCGTTAGGACACCTAAAATACATACAAAAGGTGCTCTAAGGCTAAAGTTTTGTTTGTGTTCAAAGATGTGTTTTGATGAAATCAATTTCTTTTAATGTTATTTTCATCCATGATATATGATTTTCAATTTGTATGGTTGACATAAGTGATATCGTTATTCATTAGACTAATTTTTATTGGCAAAGGTAGTCCCTGGGTGCCAAATGCACTTATGAGGAAAACATTGCTAAGATCACTGCTTCACTTTGAAACTCAACTAGAATCTTGTACGTGATAGGGAATGAGTTTAATCATATTAAAGGAGGAAAGATACCATTCCTATGCACTACAATAATTGTTTTCCCTTTGTATTCCTATATCACCCGTCTCACTTTTGAGGTTTGGGTGCTAAATCACACAACCATCTAACACAATCTTGCATGATGCCTTAGAATGCTATTATGTTGCCAGACAAGGAAATACATCAATAAGGTATGATTTTAAAAATAACGTGTAACTCATTGTGCCACTTTGCATCATATGCACTCTAAACCCCTTCACAGGCCCTTGTTGGCATCCATCAACTTGGACAAAGAAACATGTGGTTCATTGGAATGTATCATTACATTATAAAAAACAAATACACTCATCGAGATATCTTCATGTCCTCACATTCATGTCTTATTTGTGACACAGTCATCTCAATATTCACATGTTTCTATTGGTGATTATACATAAATGCACTTTTCTCATGTCCAATACTACAAGGTCAAGGATATTTCCCATCTCCAATCTCATGAGGAGGTTGCATAAGTGCATTCACATTATAGGAATCAAAGCAAGCTTATAACCACCTCCATTAAATAGAATCCATTGGATGAAATAATAAGAACATGATGCAATTTATGTGAGGAATGTGGAATGATAATACTTGAAAGACATACCAAGTTCAACTACAACTTGATGAAAAATCAACAAGATTGCATTAAACAAGAGATTGGGAAACAAAAAAGGAGGGATTAAAAATCAATCAAGGTGATGTAAAAAGGATCTCATAACCCAATCACAGATGCAAGATCCCAATCCATTAAATTTTCCAAGGATCGAGCTAATAAATAAATGCTAGGGTGGACATAAAGAACAATAGATTAAATACTCAAAACATTCAGAAGTGACCACATGTGCAAGCACACTATGTGTTACAACCACTAATATAAAGTGCACACCATCAATATAATATCCATCAACTAATTAAAAAATGTTGAATGAAATAAACATTCCAAGATCTGGATGATCACCATATCCCAAGTAAAGAAACTGAAATAACGAGTGTTGTCATGCTACCAATATCCAATGGAAACTAGAGTCAACATTGCTAAAACAACAAGCTCATTATACATCAAGAGATGAATCATTATGCTTCTATATATCTAAATCAATAGTGCATTAGAATAGAAATCATAATCAAAATATCTCCATCCCATAACATATCAATAAACCACCATACCCAACCCTCATCACAACTTAATTCTACTCTCCCAAGAAAATGTGCTATTACCAATCATCCAAAAACGTTATGCCTTTGAGAAACTAGGTGGTGGATCTCTCTTTGTGTTTGAAGTCAAAATATACAACAAAGAGGAATCACATATCAGACATGAGAAATAGAGGTTCAACAGAGGTGAGGCTGCATAAACTTGGTTTATCTAAAAAAACAATAGGTTAAAAGTAGCACAACTTTGGAATTCAACATCATTGAATGAAAATGTGGTCAACATCTAGAGAGTGGAGAAGTAAATAGGCAAGTATAATAATCCATTGATAGGGGTTTGGGATGAGAGAATTTAAGTCCCTGTGTTGTACAAGCAGTGTTGGCACCCAAGAAAGGTGGTGAATGGAGAATGTGTACTGGTTCAAGGGATATCAATAAGATTACCACCGAGTATAGGTTTCCCTTACCATGGATGGATGAACTCATGGACTATTTATGTGGGGAAAATTACTCTTCAAAGATAGATTTGAAAAGAGGATATCATTAGATTTAGATAAGGGAAGTTGATGAGTGGAACACACACACAAGACAAAGCATGGATTGTTCAAATGGTTGGTTATGCCATTTGGATTAAGTAATGCACCTAGTGCACTTATGAGGCCATTGAATGAAGTCTTGAAGCATTTACTTGGGAATTTTGTTATCGTATAACTTGATGACATTCTAATTTTTAGTAGGTATTGAAAAAAACATTTGGTACATTTGGAGAAAGAGTTGGGAAGTTTGAACGAAGCGAAGTTGTCGATTAACTTGAATAAATGTACGTTCTTGTAGGAAGATATGATTTACTTAGGTTTTATACTTTCCCAAGAAGGGTTTCAAATGGATTATGAAAAAGGAAGAGATATTGTTGAATGGTTGGTACCTAGATGCACTTTTGATGTGCTTATCTATAAATTTAGTAGGATTTGTGCACCACTAACTGAATACATGATGAAGGGAAATTTTTAGTGGACAATGCCAACAACAAAGTCTTTTGAGACATTGAAGAGGGAGGTAACTGAAAAACTAGCATTATCACCCCTAGATTTGAATAAGGTGTTTCAAGTAGATTGTGATGCAAGTGGTTCATCCATTGGAGAAATTTCGGGCCAAGAAGGTAAGTTATTAACATTATTTAGAGAGATGTTGAAAAAGGCTAAGAAAAAGTAATCAGTTTATGACTAGGAGTTATATGCAAAGCTTTGAAGAAACAAATGAACTGTTTTCTGCACAGATAATTTTGTATTGTTCACTTATCATAAGGTGCTTTAACACATAAACAATCATGATAAGATGAACCAAATACATCTAAAATGAGTGAAGTTTGTACAAAACTACTCATTTATTTTGATGCATATATCTAGAAAATTGAATAAGGTTGCAAATGCATTAAGTAGGTGAATGATGTTGTTAAACACAATGCCCATTTAAGTTGTTAGTTTGGACAACATGAAGTTAAAAAAGAAGAAGACAAAACATAGTATTTGGATTTTCTTATTTAGGAGGGATTGTTATTTATGAATAAAAATTGTGTATACCATGGATTTCATTGAGAGAAAATCTATTTTGTGACCTACATAGTTTTAGGTGAACACTTCGAAGAGGATAAGACCAAAGCATTAGTAGATGAAATGTAGTTTTGTCCTAGAATTGGTAGATAAATCAAGAAGTTTGTTGAGTGTTGTAGAGTTTTTAAATTGTATAGGGGAAGAAGATAAAACAAAAGTTTATATACTCCTTACCAGTACTTGAGAAACCATGGGAGACATAAGAATGGATTTTTTTTGGGACTGAACAAGACATAGAGAGGCAATGATTCAATGTTGGTTTCAATGGACATGTTTTCTAAGATGTCCCACTTTATACCATTCAAGAAAACTAGTAATGTTATTGATGTAGTAGCGTGATCCATATTGGATTTTCATATAATTTGTCATCTATCTTGGTACTTTCTAGGTGGAAAAAATTGGAGGAATCAACTTGCAAGGCCATTTTAGTGGTAGGTCCTAGTTTGAAAAATTGGGGCCCGAAACCTTCCTAAGACATTTTGAGGAATCAAATAGAATTATTTGAGATTACAACATCTAAAACATGTGCACACACCCTTGAAATTTATATACACACTGAGACCTTTCCAATGGTGAAAACATCACCTCAATGAAAACTCATATGAAAACGTTATGCCTCCCGCAAGTTGACCCACCTTGTTGACCACCATTGTACGAGTGAATGTCACGTCAACCCCCATTACTAAAACATGTGGAGCTCTAAACACATGTGGAATTTCAAGAATATTCTAGAAGGTCCAAACCTTATTAGTAATCGAGGGTTGAGGAAGTCAAAACCCTAACCCTAGATGACTATCATGCTATGTTAAATACCGGGCCACTAGGAGGAGAAATGGTTCCATTCTTTTGCATTGTACTTGTTCTATAGTTGAGAAGAACATTCAAGGAGTGAATTTTGAGAGCATAATAGAGGAGGTAGGAGATCCTATAGCAACCATTTAGGACATAGTGTCACGTGTGACTCCATAGTGAGTGCCCCCACTTTCTTTGTACTTGCATTCCATAGATGGAGAAAAGAGAGCAGAGCATGGGCCTCACCTTCTTGTTGGGTTTTCTCTCGTATTGGATTTCCTTGGACACATCTTGTGTTCATTTGTGTGGATGTTTGTTCTTTTTATTAGTCTTTCATTTTCACATTTCATTAATTTGAGCATTCAATTAGTAATTATAAATCCAAGATCTACAAAAGATAAACCTACATAATAAATGTTTTCAGTATAATAGAATATCTGTTGTGATTAACTATTCCAATGGAATATCCACAATGATTTACATATCATATTGGTATCATAGCATTTTTCTTTGGGGTATTTGTAGAAATTTGCAAGATCCAGTAATTGGCTTAAGAAGAAAGTCACATAACCCTAACAATGGGGGATGAGTCTATTCAAAAAACCCATCGAGATCTAGTAGAAGAGAGATTTGTGAGGGTAGAAGAGAAAGTTTTTAACATCTCTTGCAATATGTCCCTCCTCATGGAATCTCTAGCAAGCAATATCAAACAATTTAGGGAGGATGGGGGATTTAACTTAGAGATTGGATCAGAGGGGAAACTGGGAGAAAATAAATACCTAGAAAATGAGTCAAGGAAAGAGCTCGAGAAAGAGAAACCAAGTGCCAGTGCCATTACCCCTTCATAGTAATTATTTAAAGTGGAAGCAAAAGTGGATATCAAGAGATACCAAGGTGAGACCAATGCATTAAAGTTGAACCATTGGTTGCAACAATTAGAGGTCTATTTCATTGTTCACAATATATATGAGGAACAAAATATTTTGTTTGCTCGATTGAAATTAGTAGACATGCATTAACCTAGTGGGAAATACACACATAGACACTTGGGATGGAGGGTGACCCACCAATAACTAAGTAGTTTTCAAACCCTCATTAAGTCCCAATTCTTCCATATCAGGTATGTAGAGGACCAATGGATTTGTTGTTATTACTTTAGGCAAAGGCAAGGGTAGAGTGTGCAAGAATACACCACCACATTCAGAAATATGTCTATCATGTTGGGTATCTCTCCCAAGAGCCCATATGTACTTCTCAAGTATTTGGGGGTTCCACACAATCATTTGTGAAAGAAATTGATGTTCTTCAAGCCCAAGAAAATTGATGATGCCTATGTGCAAGCACGATATTTGGAAAATATAGGCCATAAGAAAGGAAAACCAAATGGTTTCAAATAGAAAGAGCACCAAGATGCTTCCAAGGAGGGACATTTCAAAGTGGAAAGGGAAAGATAAGAAGACAACATCCACTGTGAATCGTTGCAATGATTCCAGTAACCACTGTAACCATTGAAATATTGATGGTCACACTAAGAAAATTGTTGGAAACTACATCCAGAGCTGAACCCTAAGAATAATAAGAAGGATGCCAAGATGAAGAACCTTCTAACCATGGATTCAATAAATCAGGTGGAGAGAAACTTAGATATGGATGATAATATTTTTTGCACTTCAGTGTATAAAGAGGTGAGTATGAGTATCCTTCATCACAAGGAAGAAAAGGAGATGAACAGACTCTTCCATATCAATATCCGGGTCAAGAAGACCAAGATAGACACTCTATTTGATTTTGGTTCACATGCCAATCTAATAGCAGCCAATCTCGTCAACAAGCTTGGGTTGGAGGTTCATGATCATTCTATCCCATATCCATTGGGGTGGGTAAACAAGGATGCATAGATCAAGGTCATGAAACTATGTAAGATGAAATTTGTTGTAAGTGCAGATTTTATTGATGAAGTGGAGATAGATGTAGCACCCCTTGATGTATGTGGAGTAGTGTTTGGAATCCCCTACATGTATATGGGGGATGATATCTTCATGTGGAGAGAAAACTATTACCACTTGATCAAGGATGGGAAGTATTTCATCATCAATGCACATAAAGGTAAATCAAAGATCTCACTAGTAAGTGCCAATCAAGCTAAAAAGTTGATTAGTTCAAGTAAGGCGTATGTTTTTATTTTCTCACGAGATAACCATCTAGGTGATGAATCTGTAAGTGTAAAGGCATCCTTGGAGGGATGTACTAAGGAGAAAAAATAGCAGTTGGATGAGTTTATATGGGCACACAGAGGAGTGTTCTAGGAGCCTAAAGGGATACCACCATGAACCATCCTTTTTTGTAACCATCACCACTTGTGAAGAGAAGTCACTTTGGCTAGGTTGAATATTGTCGACCTATAAAATTTCTTGAATCATATGCTTAATCTCACTCTTTTTTTCATATGGGTACTTGCAAGGCCTAATGTTAGGTGGTACACTTCTTGGTTGCAACACTCAAGCCTATTAATAGAAAACAAGGTCTATACCATCCCTTACCGGTACCCACTTGACCTTGGGAAATCATTTCCATGGATTTTGTGGGTGGTTTTCCAACAACCACGAAGGGACATGACTATATGTTTGTGGTAGTTGATAGGTTCAGTAAGATGTGCATTATTATGCCTTGTAAAAATACCATCATAGAACAAGCATCAACAAACATGTTCTTTGAACAGGTCATGCTGCACTTTGGGATACCAAGGAGCATCATATTGGATAGGGATACCATATTTCTTAGTTCCTTTTGGACTACACTTTGGGAGAAGATGGACATTAAGTTGAAGAGATATACAACATTCCATCCACAGATAGATGGGTAGACAAAAGTACTCAACATGAATTTGGTGCAACTTTTGAGGGGTTACAATCAAAAGCATGTGAAGACCTGAGATGAAAATTTGATCTATATTCAACACTCTTATAATAAACATAGTTACCAACTTAACAAGAAATCTACAGAGTTCTCGTTTTTTGGGGGGTCAAGTTTTTTACCCCGTTTTTAAAAATGGTGCTACCGGTAGCACCCCCCTCCATTTTTAGGTGTTTTTTTGATATTTTAAATTTTTTGATACATAATGTTTCCACTTTTTTTTTTTAAATGCTTGTTTTTTCATCTATTTTCAATTTTTTTTATTAGTCATTTTCCCATGCTTCTTTCAATCTTAAAATATTTTTTACCATTTACATTTTTTTTTTTCGTCTCCTTAATTAATTTATGGTTCCATACTTTTTTAAATATAGTGGAAAATATCAATTTTAACACATTTTTTACCTTTACTTTAATAGATAAAAAATCATTGTAGTTAAATAACACTATTTTTAAACATTTAGAAAAGAAATATAATTGAATTTTTTTTTGATAAATTAAAACTAAGAAAAATAAAAGAATTGAAATTAAAAAAGAAAGAAAAAACATTAAAAAACAAATTTATATAATTACCAAATCAAGGAAAATCCTAAAAAACTAAAGTGGAAAAAAAACTAAAAAATGAAAAATATATATATACTAAACTTAAATGAGAAATTTCTTTTAAAAAAAGAGTAAAAAAACCAAATTATAGTGCAAAAACTTTAGAAAAGTTAACAAAACACACACACACACACACACACACACATATATATCAAATTAAAACATCTAAAATTACTAAATTCAATACTAACATTAAAAAAAGAAAAATAAAAAAAAAAAATTAAATTTCATAACAAAAAATAAAAAAAAAACATAACACACACACACACACACATATAACATGGGGTGATGTCGGACATACCTCGATCCCCTCGCGCATGGAAGGGCCGGTGAGCGCCCACGGGACCTGGCCCTTACCTGCGTAGGGGGCTGAGGCGATACCCGACATCACCACCATAATATAGTTATATAACAATAT
>ML778319.1:82032-96017 GCA_009831015.1 Picea engelmannii | reverse complement strand
ACCCCGTTTGAGAAAATGGTGCTACCGATAGCACCACCTTTTGATTTGGGGGTTGATTTTCATGTTTTTTTGGCAAAAATATGGGTTTTTTGTGCTAGAGTTATCGTTTTGAGGTCACAGTTCTCATTAAGTTGGTAACTTTGTTAATAGAGTTATCCACACTTCTACGGGTAAGTCCCCTTTTGAAAGTTGCTTTAGGTATTTTCCACCTTCACCCTTGGATGTGGTTTATGGATAACAAGGAGGAGTGAGGGAAGGCATCATGAGAGAAGCATTGCGAGATGAGAAATTAATTGAAAAGATTAGATAGATCCATTTGCAGGTATAGGAGACGATGAAGACGTCACAGGAAATGTATAAGGCCATGCATGATCAACATAGCACTGAGAAGTCATTTAAAGTGGGAGACAAAATTTGGTTACAGATGAACAAGAAAATACCATAATGTCATGTTAAGAATATCAAGGCTCTATGGTATGGCCCTTTTGAGGTGTTGGAGAAGGTGGGAGATAATGCCTATAGACTAAGTCTATCCCCATACATGTGCATTTACTCTGTCGTGAATGTGGATAATTTGAAACTCTATGAGCCTTCCATGTTGGATTAGGAGGAGGAGAAGGTCCCACCTACCATAGAGGACTTAGCACCAAATGCTCATGCAGAGTTGGTGGAAGACACAATTTTGTAGAGCATATCTAGAACTACAAGATAGGGGTAGCTTGACCTTTGATAGATTAGGTTGAAAGGACAACTTACAAGGAAGGAAAAATGGTACTCCAGAGAGAAGGTAGAGGAAAGTTTTCCTTACCTCATTTAATAAAGATTTGGGGACTAAAAGCCTCCCTAAATGAGGAGGTATGATCTAGACTAGATCATCATATAATTTGTCATTTATATTGGTACTTTCTAGGTGGAAATTTTTAGAGGAATCGACTTGTAGGGCCATTTTAGTGGTAGGTCCCAGTTTGGAAAATTAGGGTCCAAAACCTTCTGGATCCATTTTGAGGCATTGAACGACATTTTTTGGGGTCACAATGTCTAAATCATGTGCACACACCCTTGAGGTTTATATAAATAATGATACCTTTCCAACAGTGCAAACATTGCCTCAATCAAAGCTTGTATGCAAAAGTTACGTCTCCCGCAAGTTGGCCTACCTCGTTGACCACCATGGTACAAGTGGATGCCACATCAACCCCGATTACTCAAAAGTGTGGGAAAAGACACATGTGGAATTTCAATAAGATTCTACAAGGCCCAAACCTTATCAATAATTGAGGGTTGAGTAAGTCAAAACCATAACCCTAGATGACTATCGGGCTATGTTAAATATCGAGCTGCTAGGAGGAGAAAGTGTCACATTATTTTGTATTGTACATGTTCCGTAGTTGAGAAGAACATCCAAGGAGTGGATTTTGAGAGCATAATATAAGAGGTAGGATATCCTATAGCATCCATTCAGGACATAGTGTGAGAGGCAACTCCATAGCGAGTCCCCCCCCCCTTTTCTTTGTACTTGTATTACACAACTGAAGAAAAGAGAGAAGATCACAAGACTCACCTTCTATTTGGGTTTTCTCATGTATTAGGTTTCCCAGGATACATCTTGTGTTCATTTGTGTGGCTGGTGTGTTCTTTTTCTTAGTCTTTCATTTTTGCATTTCATTTATTTCATTAATTTGATCAATAAGCTAGTAATTATAAATCTGAGATCTAAGGAATAAAAATTTCAGTACAATACAATATCTATTGTGACAAATTGATCTAGTGGAATATCCACCACATTTTACAGATCATAGTGTTTTTTCAAGGAGGTTGTGAGGCTACATGGATTGCTAAGAAGCATCACTTCAAATATAGATACTAGATTTCTCAGACATTTTTGGAGAACTATTTGGAAAAAAATGGGTTCTAGATTATGTCTTAGCTCAACATATCATCCATGAATAGATGGTCAAACAAATTTGGTTAATTGAAGTCTTGGAAACCTATAGACATGTTTAGTTGGAGACAAATTAGGTCAAAGGGATTTGACTTTACCTTTATCTAAGTTCACTTATAATAATTTAGTGGATAGATCCATTGACACATGTCCATTTCAAGTAGTTTATAATAGGTCTCCAAAAGGCATTGTTGATTTGGTCAAGTTGTTAGAAACACAGAATAAATTGAGTGTTGATGGAATTTTGTTTAGAGAGTATAAAGGAAATTCAGGAGCATGTTAGAATGAAGCTACAATAGAGTAATGACAACTACAAGAAGAAAGAATATTTAAGAATGAGAATGGAAATTTTCAAAGAAGGGTATATAGTAACGACACACCTAAGAAAGGGCAAGTTTCCTAGAGGGATATACAATAAAATCAAGAACAAAAATATTGGTCCATATAATATTTTGAGGAAAATATCAAAATAATGCCTTCAAGCTATATTTGATGGAAACTTTTGATATTTCTCCTGATTTAATATTGCAAACTTGTATGAATTTCATGGACACAAGATGATGAAGTAGGCATAATACAATAGTGGAAGGAACAACTAAAGAAATTAGAGATGCTTGTAGAGAGGATTGGTAAGAAAAATTGAGGTAGATATTATCCTAGGTATTTTGTTAAATGGAGGAATATAAACATGTGAGACCAAATCTCCAAGATCAATTACAAAGTAAAATCTCTACATAATACAAATGAACAATATGACCTACTAAGATGCACTAATAAATTAGCATCACACTCACTATCACATTTATGATCAATATATCAACAAGTACAATGTATACGATGTACAATCATTAGTATTCTCAAGGGATAACATTGGACACTCCCTCTAATCTATAGAAATCACTAAAACTAAATAAGATCACCATTCCCATAAACTCTTGAGTCGAAACTTAACCAAAATCGATAAACCAATAATCATGAATCTATCATAAAATGAATCAATGCCTCTCGATCTCCAAATATTAGAAAAACAATTAAATAGTTAATCTTGTCAATCAAAAACATCAATCCACTCCAAACACTAGCATCAATTGAAACAAATCATAAACCTATCATAGGTCCTCCTGAGAATCACATCTACTAAAAATATATCACATATCAACAATCAATGAAATAGATATTCCACTTATAACAAGTGAAGGCACACTCTAATCACAAGAGAAACTAGGGGTTCAACTGATCAAACCCCTCACAATTCCAAGAAGGTTCGTAATACATATCCTAGACTATAAACATTATTTTCTTCAAGCTTGTTATAGTGCAAGTTGTAGGTTGGGAAAATCCCAAACCAACCACGAAACAAGTGCTACAACTTGGGAATCCTACACCGAATGTCACCTCGATGTAGGTCCCACACTTCAAGGGTGACTAGGTCACTCTAGGGAGGTGATCTCGTGACCCTAGGGGGATTGATATGGTGGTAGAGGGAAATGGAAGTGAAGCCCCTAGAGTTCAATTCTAAGTGGAATGAAATGTAGAGAGATATTCCTTGCAAGTCAAGTAATTGATGCCCCACAAGTATAGTACTTTTTCGGATGATTGTACCTGCCCGAGACACACGAAAGCACACTTTGCAATGATATATGTTAGTCGGATCAGAAAGTTAATATTTCTGTCCCTAATTTGCAGCAGTATATTTCAACTTATATCAGCAAATAAAACATCTAAAATCAACATATAGAGATCTAGAATAGTTAGGTAAATCAACATCAAACTTAACAATGAACATATGCTGAAAAAAAGCACTTAAGAAGCTAGATAAGATGGCTGTTGTAACATGTGTTTTCTGCAGAAAATTTCAGCCTTATGTATGTAGCATTCAGTGGAAAGAAACAACAAAATCATCCATGAAAAATTGCAAAGAACTAGCTCAAAAGATGTTCCCTAGTTAGTAGAGTAAATGAACAAAGTTAGGGAGCTAGTCTACGGTTAGTTTAGGAGTTATGAGAGTGTTAATAGCTAGGGTTATGAAGCCATAATGGCTGTAGGTTAAATTTTTTAACAACAATTAGAGTATTGGGAGAGAGGGGACGCCCTATTGGGGGAAGACTCCTCTCAATGAGACAAATCAACTTCAAGCAAGAGACTTTCAAAAGGTCAAAAATTACGTTTCCCAAGGCAATGATTTTATATCTCCAATGAAAAAAAGAGTATGACTAATGCCATTACTATTGGGTTAATGGAGTCAAATGATATTAGAGAAGCTACCTCCTTGGGGGTGTAAGCCCTTTTACTTCCCAAGGCAATTTTCTCTAGGCTAGGGTTTAAGCTAAGAGAGTGTATGCCCTTATACTTCTCTTAGCAAACCCTTGTTAAAGAATTAAGATGAAGCATAAAGTGATGAAGACTAAGGTGGGGGTGTATGCCCTTATGCTTCCCACCTAGTTCCTAGCACAATAACCTTGACTTGAAAGAAATGATAGAAATAAATTAAAAACCATACCAATTCAAGGAAAAATGCTAAGATAATCCACCACAATAGCAATAGAATAACCTTCCAAGGCTAGTGCATCACTTCTTCCATCGACCATTCATAATCTTGAAGTTACTTCACACACACCTAGGATTTATTTTTCCTAAGGTTTTTCCTTGTTTATTAGTCATAATTAGTCATTTTCCAGTCTCCTATATTTTAGGGGAGAATATTCCACCTGGAGAATATTCTCTTTCAGTTGACACTTTAGTTTGACTATTTGAGTTGAGTTTAGATGCCGCATTGGTTTTGTCACCATGCAACATTGGGATCATCACCAGCTAATGCGCACTTGACTTGGGATCATCACTAGACTGGTGCATTACCCTTGATTTTCTGAGTTAACTCCTCACTACTCTCTGTTCAGTCCGTTAACTGAAGACTAGTTGACTAGTTAACTCAACTAGGTGGAGGTTCACTCCCGTAACTGCCTGAGAGACTAAACTAGGTGGAAGTTCACTCTTGTAACTGCTGGTGTGTGCCCAAATCACTATAGACCACCACTATGGTGCATTGGTTCTCCTCTAGTGCCCACTCAATGAGTTATACATAGTATATCATGTGTAAATTATTCATTATTCACAATGGTTAATGAGAATTCTTCTATTTTTTCTCTCCTTCTTCTTCTTTCTCAATTTCTCTCTGCAAATGTGTGTATTTTTGTTTAGCTAGATCTATTTTTTTTCAGGTTCAACACATTTACATGGTATCAGAGCGGACGGGCTGCTAAGCAAAATCTACACCAAAATGTTTTGCAGGTACAAAAGATTGAAGACAACTGAAAGATGGATTTCCAAAAAGAATTCATTCTTACACCTTACAAATATTTTCCATGGAAAGAGAAAGTATCCATGCATCTAAAAACCAAAGGGTTGTACATGTTAACCTTGAATATAGATAAATAACCGACATCAGCCATAGAAAAATCCAATTACTTAAATCGCATGGATGAGGCACTCAGAACAATTTGCAGTGTTATTTTTCTCGATCTCCTTTTGCACATATCTTCTTGTAAGACTCCCAATGAAGCCTGGACCACCTTGGAAGGGATCTTTGGAAAATAGGATGAGATGAGGGGACACATGCTAGAGGTGGATCTACTCACATTGGATCCAAAAAGCTTCAACAATATCCAATATTTCTTTGCAAAATTCAAGGATTTACTGTCGCAACTCAAAGCTTGCGAGGTTGATAAATAGGAGGAGGAGAAACAAATAGTTCTCGCTATTCTCTCTAAGATTGGTACTAAATTCTCTGTATTCATTTCCACATTCTATTCTGTCAGATTCTCCTTAGGAGCCACCTGGAAGATGCCTTCTCTTGAGGATTTTATTGAAGCCTTGACACAAGAGAAAACCATGCTCATCAACATGGGAAAAATCAAAGGCCCAAAGGCACATCCACTCACTGTGCAAGATGGAAGCCAAAAATATCAGAAATCTAAATATAAAGATAAACATAAATCTCATGCACATCCGAAGAAGGAAGGGTACACAAAACCCTTCACCGATGCCTCCATATCCAAAGGGGAAAAGGGAAGAAAAGAGGAGAAATGCACGTATTGTCATAAAGGATTCCATTCGAAATCCTCATGCATGCAAAAAAAAATAGATCTGATGTCTCAAATACTTCAGCAAAACAACCTTGGAGATCACATCCCCGAGGTTGCTAAGAAGAAGAAGCCAAAAGATCTAAATTCCAAGAAAGGCAATTTTAGCCATGCCTTGATTGCCATCAACTCCTCTCTCAATGCTTGGATCATAGATTCAGGAGCATCACATGACATGGTTGCCTCAAAAGAAGTATATTATTCTTCGGATGCATGCAAAGGTCCTCCTATTCTGATGGGGGACAACTCTTCTGTCGAAGTCACTGACAAAGGAAGGATTGAACTCACCAACAAAATCTTTGAGAACGTGTTGCATGTTCCCAAACTTTTTGTCAACCTTCTCTCCGTGTATCAGATGACGAATTTTGGCATCGAAAAGAAAGACATATTCACACCAAATTCCGTGGACATATACGACATGCAAACCAACTCCAGGGTTGCTACCGGTGAGGTAAATCATCAGTCTAAATTGTATACATTTTCTGAATTCATTGAACCTGATTCTGCTTTACTGCTTACTCAGTTGATGGAAGTAGTAGGATATGGCATGAAAGGTTTGGACATTTTAATTTCAGATACATTCAAAATCTTAGAAATAACATATTTGTTGATGGTCTACTAGACATCCATTTCTCCAAGGGAGTGTGTGAGGGATGTGTTCTCGAGAAACACCCTCAAGAGAAATTCGACAAGGGAAGGTCTGAGAGAGCCTCCACACCTTTAGATATTATCCATAATGACCTTATGGGTCCTTTTTTGCATCCATTGATAAAAATTGTGAGTTTTTTTCTCATTTTTTTTGATGATTTCTCACGTTTTACATGGATCTACTTTCTTAGGAAAAAATCTGAGGTCTTTCAACACCTCAAAGATTTCAAAGCCCTGGTTGAGACACAGTCCAGAAAGAAGATAAAGGTCCTCCAAACTGATAGTAGAGGAGATTATTTCCATGAGGCAGGGATCCAATTACAACACATAGTTCCATATACTCCGCAACAAAATGGAGTTTTCGAGCGAAAAAACCAGATCTCTAAAGGAGATGGCATCTTGCATGATGCATACAAAGTCTCTAACACATAGACTATGGGCCGAAGCACTTAATTGTGCAACATACTTCCAAAACAGATCTCCCCATAGATTTGTCAAGGATAAGACACTCCATGAGGCTTGGAGCGGCCTCAAATCGGAAGTGACCCACTTTCACATTTTTGGTTCACGTGCATGGGCCTAGATTCCCTCTGAAAAGGGGAAGGAACTTGATCCACAGAGCACTGAGTGCATTTTTGTTGGATACCCTGATGGTGTGAAGGGATATAGACTTATTTATCTTTCCTCGTATCAGCTCATCATTGAGTGATTTGTCCAATTCGAGGAAAGTGTATCACATGTACCTCAACAGTCGCATGCATACACCTTCATTCTTCCACCTGTCTGAGATGATGAGAATGCACATGCCAACTCTTTAGACAAGAGTTTTGATTCAGAGGACTCAGATGATTCATATTCAGAGTCAATACAGTCAAATGCATAGTCAGATCATCTAGATGCAGTTGTAGAGCTAGATAAGAGGCCCAAGTGGGCACATAATACTCTTCAAGATGCAGGAGATCTCGTTGGTGATCCAACCGACACAAGGAGGAATTGATCTAATTTCGAGGAGCCTCCTGTTGCACTCACTGCCACTAAACCATTTCCCTCTAGGAATATTTTCTTAGTTCAGTCTTCAGATCCAGAGTATTATGGCGAGGCTTCTGGAAATCCCTTTTGGGAATCCTCCATGCAGGAGGAGTACAACTCCCTCCTCGAGAACCAGACTTGTGATTTGGTTCCGCTTCCTTCCGAGAGGAAACTTGTAAGATGCAGATGGGTCTATAGGATCAAGAGTACTGTGGATGGACAGATTAGCAGATACAAAGCCAGGCTTGTTGCCAAAGGCTTTGAACATGTTCATGGTATTGACTATGATGAGACCTTTGCTCCTGTAGTGAAGATGGATTCCATACGATTGGCACTTTCCATTGCAACAAGCAAAGGATGCGAAGTCCGTCAGATGGACATGAAGAATGCATTTCTTCACAGTGATCTCTTTGAGGAGATCTATATGAAGAATCCACGGGGATTTATGTAGGACTCATCTTTGGTCTGTCGACTGAAGAAGTCCTTTTATGGATTCAAGCATGCTCCGAGGGCATGGTATGCCAATATGGACTCTTACCTGTTGTCACAGAAATTTGTACATTGTAAATCAGACCCGAATGTCTACATGCACATGACGAATTATTCACTTCTACTTTTATTTATGTACGTTGATGATTTACTGATCACCGTTTGCTCGACTTTAGGGATTGCTGCAGTCAAGAGGATTCTAATTGAATTTTTTATTATGATGGAAATGGGTCCACTACACTTCTTCCTTGGACTCGAGATCATTCAGGATGCGTCAGACATCAAACTGTCTCAAGCCAAGTATGCACGAGATCTCCTTGAGATATTTCACATGACAGACTGCAAGTCTTCTCCGACTCCTTTCCTATCGGGAGTCAAACTTGAGGATGGTGGGGAGACTCCGCTAGTTGACAACACACTATACAGACAACTAGTAAGGAGCTTGTTGTATCTCACACACTCTAGACCAGACCTCTCCTATGCAGTTGACACAGTTTCCAGGTTCATGCAGGAGCCACAAGAGCTACATTGGAAGGATGCAAAGCATATCCTTCGATACGTACATGACACCATCACCTTTGAGATTCATTATGTAGAAAAATATACATTATATCTCATCGGGTTTACTGATTCTGACTAGGCTGGCGATAACACTGATCACAATTCCACATCTGGTTACTCACTTAGTATTGGTTCCAGGCCTATCTGTTGGTCGAGTAAGAAGAAAGATTCCATTGCTCTATCTTCAGCCGAGGAAGAGTACAAATGGGTAGTTAACATAACCATTCAGGCTATGTGGCTACAACATATTCTCACCGAGTTGGGCATTCAGTTTCAGCGACCAATCGTCATCTAGTGTGACAACCAGAGCACTCTGAAGTTTTACAAAGATCCAGTTCAGAGGCAACGGATGAATCACATCGAGATCCACATGCACTACATATGGGACTTAGTACACGAGGGGATCATCGACCTACAATTCTGTCCTTCAGCCGAACAGATGACAGACATATTCACTAAGACCTTCACTAAGAAGAAGTTGCATTCTCTGCAAAGTTGTCTTGGAGTGAAGGACACAGTTGCATAAAAATTGTAGTTCTTATTTTTACATACATTGTACCTTGAGGGGGGGGGGGGTTTCCCATGAGGTTTTCCCTCTTTCCTCACTTTATTTTAGTGTATCTTTTGTATTTGGGTACCTAATATGGCCTCGTTATCGGGACCCATTCTTTATTTTCACCATAGTGATGTTCAGGGGGGGTGTTGGAGTTACTTTAAACACACCTAGGATTTATTTTTCCTAAATTTTTTCCTTGTTTATTAGTCACAATTATTCATTTTCTAGTCTCCTATATTTTACGGGAGAATATTCCACCTGAAGAATATTCTCTTTCAGTTGACATGTCAATTTGACTAGTTGAGTTGAGTTTAGATGCTGCATTGGTTTTGTCACCATGAAGAAACATTGGGATCATCACCAACTAATGCACACTTGCCTTGGGATCATCACCATACTGACACATTACCCTTGATTTCCTGAGTTAACTCCTCGCTACTCTCTGTTCAATCTGTTAACTGAAGACTAGTTGACTAGTTAACTCAACTAGGTAGCAGTTCACTCTCGTAACTGGCTGAGAGACTAGACTAGGTGGAAGTTCACTCCTGTAACTGCTGGTGTGTGTCCATATCACTCTAGACCACCACTATGGTTCATTGGTTCTCCTCCAGTTCGCACTCATTGAGGTATACAGAGTATATCATGTGTAAATTATTCATTATTCACAACGGTTAATGATAATTATTCTATTCTTTCTCTCCTTCTTCTTTCTCAAATTCTCTCTGCAAATGTGTGTATTATTGTTTATCTAGATCTATTATGTGAAGGTTCAACACATTTACACATAATTATAGCCCTACATAAGTGCACAAGATATAAAAAGAGCCAAGAGGGCTGAAAATTTCGGACCAAGTATCTCATAAGAGGGAGAGTTATATTCAAAATGAGATCTTATGATCTCTATTTATACTAAAAGTAGCTAACATAGTTTGTCCAAAAATTAAGGATTAAACCACAATATTAGGGGTCAACAACCCTAAACTTCCCCCCTTAACAAAGTATTACTAAACAATTCACTTAAAATTTCTTTTTTTTTCACAAATAAAACCCTAAATTAGGAGGACGTCACCCTTTTAGGGGACATTTTTCCACTTTGAGGAAGTTGTTGGTGTTGGAGAAGAATGTATGGGCCTACAAATTCCATGTGTCAGTCATCTAGGCAATCATATCATGGTGAATATGTTCTTCTCCTTAAAACGTCCATGTGTCACAAAAGTGGCACCTCACCATCATGCCCTAGCCCCCAAGATCATGACGTTAAGCTCAAAAGTGGAATGTTTTGCCCCTCCTAGGAAAATCATTTAGAAATAAAGGGGTGGGATAGGTTGTCCAATTCATCATCAAATTCTTCGAAGTCCGATCTCTCTCATCTGGAATGTGGGACCCTGGTATCCAAACTGCGGGCTTGTAGCCCCATGGAAACCCAAGCTAAGCTTGTTCTACCAAAACTTTCCACCAACTAGGTCCTGCAAAGACAAATGAGCATTCCCTCCAAGTATATCAAGTCATAACATCATGATAAGTGAATCCAATCAATAAATAATACATCTAAGCATGTGCACCAAATATATCTATATCAAACAATTAAAAAATCAAAGACACTACGACTTGCCAAGCTTAAATAGGGGAGGGTTGATGAGGTTTCCTATTGGGTAGGTCTTTCCCTAGGTCAAGGAGAGATTCTAAGAGGTCCCTCTCTAAGCCATGTAAAGTGTATGAGGTGGATGGGGTCTAGACTCAATGGGCATAGGGCTCATGACATACAAGCATGGATGATTTTAAGGATGGAAATTCATATTAAAATGTAGAAACATTGGCTAATCTTACTAGTCCTTAATATGAAAAATATAAAATGTTTGGCAATAGTTTTGTAAAAATATTCAAATTTCTAGGGATTTTATATTGTTTCTATAAAATTTTGGTGATTTTTAAGGTAAAATAATTTTATTTTATGGAATTTGAGCGAATCATATTTGGAAAAAAATGGAAATTGACGAATCGTTTTTTGGGAAAAACCATGGAAAATTAGCCCATTAGAGAAATTTAGCCTCTAAAATCATCTATGCATACAAGGGGCCATAGTGTCTCATTCATGGGTTCCTTTGTAGAGGGCATGTGGTACCTTCGTCCACAATGAATTTTTTCCAAGCCCATCAATTACATTTTATATTTGTTTCTTTATTTTCTTTCAATAATAAAAAAAGGAGAGATTGAAGTTCACAGCCCTGGCGTGGTGACCAGGTGATGGCAATGTCACCCAAAAAAACCTAATGGAAATAATAAGGTTGGATCGTGATGAGACCCCCTTTCTCTCAGCCTTGCAACTGAGAGCCATTTCCCTGGTTTGGTGACTGGATGATGAAAATGTCATAACAATAGATATCCATGGATGTGATAGGTCGAGTCGTGATTAGACCTCCTATCATTCAACTAACCTTTCAAGTATTTATTTATTATATTGTGGGTGCCATTTATTCAAAGATAAGTGTTTCATTACTTTCTTGGGTGATCCCTGGGCGAATCATTTGGAAGGTTTATACAAGGCTTTTATCTTTTACCCAACACCAACCCATCTGGGCCTTTAGCCCCTTCTTCCCATAGAATGAGGGACAACCCCTTCTTGGGTCAATACACCCTAAAATCCCAAGAGATAAGGAAATGGAGGGGAATAATGATGGAAGGTGGTAAGTATGGTTGGGAAAGGTACGGTGGCTCATTAAGGGAGTTCCCAGTAGCAAACCCTTCCCCAAGGAAAACCACTTACTAGAGCACAATGTCAACCACCAAGGCGAAGCATGGAAAAAGGCATAATGTCCAAGCACATATCATGAAATCTAGAGAAAATATAAGATACAACATAATAAAATGGCTTAAATATTGAAATGATTCTCACCATAATACTGAATTGTACCTCATGGAGCAAGGCCCAATGACTTCCAGAAGCCAACTGGTGTGGTGGATGCCATCTGCAAAACTGGACCATATATGGTGGTGAGCTGGTTTTCCATATGTGAAAAAGGATACTGTTGGTCATGTAGTCTCTTGACACTCCATATCTGCAACCTGAGGGCCTTGAGACATAATATCCTTAGTTATCCACAAAATGGGGATAACATCTGGCTCCTACTTGGGACATGTGTTCGCTGTAGAATGCATGAGAACCACAACATCTCCTGGTAGACATGTTCCTGCAAGGAAACATCAAGCTGTCAAGTGCAAGATGGCCTACTCATCCTTGTTCTGATATGATGATAATCAAAACCCACTAAACTAGAAAAATAAAATTTTGACATTTTTAAATAAATTCTAAACTAATCATGAAATCAATATGCAAGTAGACAAAAATGAAAATGAAATGCATCTAAACTAATATGATCAATCAATATGGAAATGCAGAGAAAACAAGATGACTTACCTACTTACATGGGGCCTTGGAGCCCTGCAGATCATGTGTTGGATGATGTCAGGTGAAGTCATACAACTAGTGCAACCATTTAATCATCTCATCAAAGTATCTCCCCCTGTGATTAATCATGTGGAACAATAAACATAAGTCTAACACATAGTAATAATTAGGATAACAAGATATATAATCAATCATGAAATAAAACTCAAGGAGATGGGTGGGAGGGAAGAAATCTTGCTGAAAATAGAAACCACAATCTCGATCATCCTGGAACTTTCGCTTGCAAGCATAGCCACAAGCCTGATCTATCCATCTCTAGAGTGGACTATATGATGGCTAATATTCATCCTCACTTAGAATATCACTGCTCCCTGAAGGATGAGAAAGGACAAGAGATACAAATAAAACCCTACGATTTCCAAAACAAGAGGAAACATGGTAACATAGTGTGTTAGCACATGTAACACTATCCACCATCAAGAAATTCAAATTTCCATGTATAAGAGTAAAGTTGCATAAGTTGCATAAATTTGCATAAAGTTGCATAAGTTGCATAGTTGCATAAAGTTGCATAAAGTTGCATAAAGTTTCATAAGTTGCATAGTTGCATAAAGTTTCATAAGTTTCATAGTTGCATAAAGTTGCATAAGTTTCATAAAGTTGCGTAAAGTTTCATAAGTTGCATAGTTGCATAAGTTGCATGTTGCATAAAGTTGCATAAGTTGCATAAGTTGTATGTTGCATAAAGTTGTATAAAGTTGCATAATTGCATAAAGTTTCATAAGTTTCATAGTTGCATAGTTGCATGTTGCATAAATTTGCATAAGTTGCATAAAGTTGCATAAAGTTGTTGTTGGATTACTGAGAGGGGGGGTGAATCAGTAATAGAGCAATGTAATCCTTTTTAACCATAAAATGCAATTGTTATATCAATGTAGAATTATAATCCTTTTTAACAAATGATCAATCATACACATAAACAATACACCAATGTTTTTATGTGGAAACCAAAATCGGGAGAAAACCACATAATGATTTTTCTTATTTGTATTTAAGAATTACATTCATTGGAAGCACCAAATTCCTTTGTTTTCCAGCTGCAACCAGAAGGAGGCTCCAACCCCCTAGTTTCTCAGGCTACAACTTGAGGGAAGCTCCAACTCCCCAATTCTCTGGCTACAACCAGAAGGAGGCTACAACCCCCTATGTTCTTCG
>ML778319.1:46940-62457 GCA_009831015.1 Picea engelmannii | reverse complement strand
TGTAAATAAACGAGACTTGTATATCTTATGCTTAAATACAACTACTATAGTTACATTTGAACATATGTACATATATATAGTGTGTTTAGTAATTAGTTAGTTATTTCTCTCTTTTATTCGTTTCTTTTAGGATTCTTAGATTGACTAATGGAGCCATTAAACCTGTCAGAACAAATTACACCAAATTTCTTGGGTTATTTAGACAAATCCGAACCAGACTCGCTCTTCCAGTTGACAGACGGTCAATTTTGCCTGTCAATAATAGGCTGTGAATATCAACATATACAGGTTGCGAGTTGCAACTTACACAGACTACGAATATCAACTGATACAATATGTGAGTTGAATATTACATAGGTTGTGAATATCAATTGATACAGGCTGCGAGTTGAAACATACACATGCTGCAGATATCAATTGATATGGGCTGAGAGTTGCAACTTACATAGGTTGCAAATATCAACTGATACAGGCTGCAAGTTGTAGCATATACAGGTTGCGAGTATCAACTTACACAGGCTACGAATATCAATTGATACAGGATATGAGTAGCAACATTTATATCATCAGTTATATCAGTCCAGAAAAGATGAAAGTTTAGCACTTAGGCAATGCACAAATTCTTCCACAGTGTTGGTATACAACAAATGTATTTATCAACAAGTTTCAGAGTTTGTTATAGGTTACATATTCTGGTCTAAGTCATCTTGGCAAGCTCGTTAAGAGCATAATTTCATGGTGGAATATTTGTAAGTGATCATACATTACTAATGCAATAAAAAAAGATTGTTTGTTGGGGTTTTTCTCCCTGTATAGGGTTGGAAGAGATGACAATTGTTTACTTGAAAGTCATGAAATGTGAAATGCATTCAAAAAGCATGGTTTAGTTAGAACACAAGGCCTTTTGAGATTTATGTCATGTTATTTTATGTCGTCGCTCATGATTTTAATTTCTCATTATTTCTCATAGAGATTTTTTCTCTAGATTTAGATGCTATGTTTGAGGATGCTTTAGAGATGTGAAACCAGATTTGCACAAAGCCATTTCTTCATGGTAATGAATTGACATTGGAGAATCTTTATATTGGGTCAAGAGTAATTTCGGAGACTTTCACATTTCTTATTTTTCAATGAATATCTGTCTTGGTAAGACAAATGAGTTTCCATAGGCCCACCATTTTGTTAAATTTGGTAGCATCAACAATCATTCTCCAATGAGAGGCTAGATGGGCCACTTTGAGGCTAGCTAGGGATATTTTGAGAATCAACCAGTCTTGTGAGGTATTGAAAAAATCTAGAGGGAACGTACAACCTCTATGATTCAAACCAAAAGTTAGGAGGAATTAGATGCTTTATGATCTTGTGATTCAATATGTAATTCTAATGAAAAATCCAGGGGAAGCGTACAACCTTTATGAGCATAGACAATCTAGTGAAAAAGTAAGGGGGAACATACAACCTCTGTGAGCATAGACAGACTGGTGAAAAATTCATGGGGAACATACAACCTCTATGATCCTAGTCAAGCCTTGTGAGCCATGAGAAAAATTCAAGGAATATAGCAAAAGTTAGGTTGAACATAAAATTCCTATGAGCTAGAAATAAACAATCTTCCTGATATTGCAAATGATGTAAATGTATTGATCTAGTGCGTTGGAATGCGTAACAATTTCCACCATGAAGAAATTCGAATTTCCATGTATAAGTGTCAAGTTGCATAAGTTGCATAAGTTCCATAAACTTGCATAGTTGCATAGTTGCATAAGTTGCATAGTTGCATAAAGTTGCATAAGTTGCATAGTTGCATAATTTGCATGTTGCATAAATTTGCATAAGTTGCATAAAGTTGCACAAAGTTGCATAGTTGCATAAGTTGCATAGTTGCATAAAGTTGCATAATTGCATGTTGCATAAAGTTGCATAATTGCATGTTGCATAAAGTTGCATATTTTCATAAAGTTGCATAAGTTGCATAAAGTTGCATAGTATTTCTGCAATTTGAATCAGAGATTTAGTAGGGATGAAGAAGACATTGTTGTTGTTTTTTAGTATAGTATTTCTGAAAATGTTTTTGAAGAGTCTCGTGAAGATAAAATCTTACTTGCTTCTCTAGGGGATGAAAACAAATATTTTTATAATCAAGTTTAAATATTACATAAGAAGAAAGACATGGTTGTCCAAGTAGACCTAGAAGAAGAGAAAATACCTGATGATATTAAAACTCAGTACACACAAAATCAATGTTTCATATCCACTGATACATGCTACGAGTTGCAACTTACATAGGTTGTGAATATCAACTGATACATGCTGTGAGTTGCAACTAATGCACGAGCATCACCAACAAATCACAAGCATGGAATACAACTGGGTGCACTAGCGGGTATTTTGAAATGTTTCGAATTTGAAAGATCAATGTATTAATGTAATATCTGACAAATCTTTTTGAGTTATGAACATGTTTAATGATCGGAGGTTGAGCCATCATGTAAGATCGATGGGGAATGTATTTTGTTTTATGAGACGGATCACAGTACAGATATGGAGTTTTCGCTCTTATCTGTCTGACTCGATATTTATTTTAATAAATGGTAAGTAGTTGATAGCATTTAATTCCGATAGGACAGTATAGAGTAGTTGGAGGGAAGAACTCAAGAGAGTCCCTTTGTATTGTTTTCGAGAAGAGGTTGTTGTTGTTGTTATTGCTAAATCTAATGTGTATATTTCCATTGTAAGCCAAGAGCTGGGGGATACAGAGAAATACTATATGAATGTATGTAAGTTTTAGTTGAATGGATATAACAAAGGAATATTGTTCCAAATGTGTGTTGCTATGTGTCTGTCTGAATGAATGTTAGACTTTCTATTTATTTTCAATTCTCTGTTATTTTTTGTTCTTGTATCCATGACCGTATTTGCATTGTTGAATGCATGAGTCACTATGAAGTTCATAGTTTTGTAGGTCAGATACCTAGATTTTCGCATTGTCATGAAACCCAAACCATTGTGGAGCCAATAAATCCAGATAGACACGTGGAGGTAGCCTGGAGATCCAAAAAAGCACATTTCGGGAAACATTGAAGGAAGAGTTCGGGATATCCCTGAAGCCTGAGTTGTGAAGGGATTCACCCACGATCATACTCATGGTCACCAGAAGGAAAAATGGACCCAAAGAGTTGCTTAAAATAATTATTTTAAAGATCCAATACCGGGAGGTCGAGAAACCCTTTGGAGGGAAGGGGGTCTGCGTCAGAGTGGTATCAGTGCGAGTACATAATTGACTTCTGTAGGGAGAGAGGTAAACTGATATCGACGAGAGGTATCAGAAGCGTCAACACAATGCCACCTAGAAGACGTGTTGAGCCGCATGTAGCCAATAGAGCTATGGAAAGGGAAATGAGAGAATTACATGCGAGGATGGATGCCATGGAAACAACACAAAGGAGAACGCCTGATGCTAGAGATGTCAACACGACATAAAATGAAGAAGTATAAGTAGAAGAAGTTGTAGCTGAGGATTCTGCAGAAGAACACTTGCTGAAGGTAGTTGTCAAATTGGGAGCCAAAGTGAATATTGACATCCCTATGTATTAAGGAAAGTTAGACACAAAAGAATTGCTTGATTGGATACGAGCAATGGAAAAGTATTTTGACTATGAGGATGTCGAAGAGGAGAAGAAGTTAAGACATGATGTCACTAGGTTGAAGGGACATGAAACACTGTGGTGGGATGAACTAGAGGCCGACAGGAGGAGCAAAGGAAAACAAAAAATCAAGAGTTGAGATCAAATGGTAGCCAAGCTTAAGGAGAAATTCATACCCAAAGATTACCAGATAAGTCTGTTCAGGAGGATGCATAACCTGATACATAGAGGATTGACTGTGAAGGAGTATAGAGAGGAGTTCTACAAATTAAACATTAGAGCTGGATAGAGAGAGAGAGAGACGAAGAGAAAGTTGATAGATATATCAATGGTTTGAGATATGATATCCAGGGCGAAATTAGTATGGAGATAGTCAGGATAGTCGATGATGCATATCAAATTGCGTTGAAAGCAGAAGAGAAGTTGGCCAAGAAGCAGAGTCAACAAAATAGAGGCCGAAGTTCGAACAGAGGCAAAGGAGTTTCCCAGGATAAATTACAGAAACCCAAAGATGAGGCGGAGAAAACACATAGCCACTTTGAGAGAGGAGGAAGTTCTCGAGGAAGGCAGAGTGGTGGTAGAAAATCTTTTCCCTGAGGAAGAGGAAGAGGCAGAGGAGGAGAAAAAGATGCTATTCTTGGGATTGTCCCGAGAGGAAGAAAGGAGGTGAAGCTCACATTTAGGAAGCACAGAAGCGAGATGTTGAGGAAGAAGGTGCAAGGGATGGGAAATCCTTGATGATGGAGAAGGTTCTTTTGAAGTAAGAGACATGACTGAAAAACTAGCACAGAGGAACAATTTGTTCAGGACAGCTTGCAAAACGAAGGATAGGCTTTGCAAGGTGATAATTGACAGTGGGAGAACTAACAACTTAGTATCCATGGACATGGTGGAGAAGCTAGAGTTGGAGACAAATGCACTTCCGATGCCATATAAAGTTTCATGGTTGCAGCAAGGTCATCAGGTAACAATCCCTCAACAATGCCTGGTTGAATTTAAAATAGGAGGGTATATAGATGAAATTGTGTGTGATGTGATTCCCATGGATGTATGTCATGTTTTGTTGGGAAGACCGTGGCAGTATGACAGGAATGTCATTCATGATGGGAGAAGGAATACACAAACCTTAGATAAGGATGGCAGGACACACATGTTGCTACCAATTGAAGAAAATAAGGTGAAGGATGAAGTTAGTGTGAGCATACTTCTCATGAGTGGGAAGGAACTCCTGAATGAGGTAAATAAGGAACAGGAGATGCAGTTTTCTATAGTGAGGAAGCCGAGAGTTATCCTTACCAGTACTTCAGTGGAATATTTACCTGAGGAACTCCAGGAACTGTTAGAGAATTTTGCTGACATTGTAGTGGATGAGTTTCCAAACTCACTACCACCTATCAAAAGTATCATCCATCACATTGAATTGATACCAGGAGAAAGCTTGCCGAATAAAGCAGCGTACAGGTTGATGCCTCAAGAGAATGAAGAGGTGAAGATAAAGGTTCATGATCCGTTAGACAAGGGATTGGTTAGAGAAATCTTGAGTCCACGTACAATGCCAACTATATTAAGTCCAAAAAAGGATGGAGGATGGAGAATGTCTATGGACTCGAGGGCCATAAACAAGATCACCATCATATACAGATTTCCATTACCAAGGATTGATGACTTGATGGACTATCTGAGTGGGGCTAAATATTTTTCAAAGATATATTTGAAAAGTGGATATCACTAGATAAGGATGAGAGAAGGTGATGAATGGAAAACAACATTCAAGACGAATGAGGGGTTATATGAATGGCTTGTTGTTCCATTTGGCTTAACGAATGCCCCGAGTAATTTTATGAGGCTGATGAATGAAGTGTTGAAATATTTCATTGGTAAGTTTGTGACTGTATATCTGGATGATATACTGGTATTTAGCAAGACTAAGGAGGATCACTTGAGACATTTGACATTGGTGATGAGGAGGTTGCAGCAAGAGAAACTGTTGATTAATCTAAAAAAGTCCTCTTTCATGAAGACATAACTCATTTACTTGGGTTTTGTGATCTCTTCAAATGAATTGAAGATGGATCCCATAAAGGTGAAAGCAATCAGATAATGGTCGTCAACGAATAATATCTTTGAGGTAAGAATCTTCCATGGATTATCAAGTTTATATTGGAAGTTCATCAGAAATTTTAGTGGGATTAGTGCTCAAATGATGGATACATTGAATAAAAGACACAAGTCTTTCAAATGGACAGAGGAGGTTGAGATGATATTCAACATATTGAAGGAGAAAATAACTGAACAACTGATTCTGGTCCTACCGAATTTCAGAAATACCTTTAAGGTGAGATGTGATGCGAGTGGAGTTGCAATTGGAGTGGTCTTAAGTCAAGATAACAAACCTATTGCATATTTCAGCGAGAAGCTGAATGAAGCTAAAAATAAGTACTCCATATACGACAAATATTTCTATGCCATAATTCAAGCCTTGAAGAAATGGAGGCACTATCTCGTACCCAAGGAGTTTGTTTTGTATAGCAACAATCACGCTTTGCAATTCATAACCAGACAGAAGAAGTTAAACCAGAGACATGCCAAGTGGATAGAGTTTATGAAAAATTTCACTTTTGTCATTAAACATATTTCTGGAAATGCTAACAAAGTTTCTAATGCATTGAGAAAGATAATTTAGATTCTGCAAGAATTTCAAGTCAAGACCTTAGGTTTTGATCATCTTAAGGAAATGTACCACAGTGATCCAGATTTTGGAGAGGCATATGAAGCGTGTGTGAATCCTGTGCTCAGAGACAGGAGCCCATGGGACACATATGTGATTCAGGATGCGTTGTTGTTCAAAGGGTGCCTGTTGTGCATACCAAGATGCTCAATGAGGGAGAATTTGCTGAAGGAAAAGCATAGTGGAGGTCTGGCCAGACATTTCGACCATGAAAAAACATTTTCCAAATTAAATGGTTCATATTATTGTCCAGGTATGAGAGTAGAGGTGAAGATATTTGTAAACAATTGTAAGATTTGTCAGTATGGCAAGGGGAAGAAACAAAACACTGGGTTGTATCAGCCATTGCCTATTTTAGAGAGGCCTTGGGATGCAATAAGAATGTATTTCATGTTGGGATTGCCGAGGACACAAAGAGGAAGTGATTCTATATTTGTGGTGGTGGACAGATTATCGAAGATGGCAC
Organism: Picea engelmannii; assembly: GCA_009831015.1. Taxonomy (NCBI): domain Eukaryota; kingdom Viridiplantae; phylum Streptophyta; class Pinopsida; order Pinales; family Pinaceae; genus Picea; species Picea engelmannii. The sequence continues at coordinate 55,619 of ML778319.1, read as the reverse complement.
ACTTTATCCCATGCCAGAAGACCAGTGATGCAACACATGTTGCGAATTTGTTTTTCAAAGAGATTGCGAGACTTCATGGAGGACGTTGTTGAAAAATTTGGGGACAGAGTTATATTTTATTTATGCATGTCATCCACAAACAGATGGACAGACTGAAGTGGTGAGTAGAATTTTAGGATATTTGTTGAGGAGCTTAGTCACTAAACACCATAGTCAATGGGATTAGATTCTAGCACAAGACGAGTTTGCATATAATGACTTAGTGAACAAAAGCACTGGAAAAATTCCATTTCAAATCGTGTATGGAATGAATTTGAGAGGAGTTTTGGAGTTGAGAGATCTGAGGCATAGCAAGTTTAGAAGCGTTGGAGTTGAAGACTTCACCTTAGAGATGCAAGAGAAGCATTGACTACAAGTGCATAGTTGATCAACATAGGAGGAAGCTTGAATTTGAAGTTGGAGATCAATTTCTAGCACATTTGAGGAAGGAGAGGTTCCCGAGGGGAACGTATAATAAGTTGAAACTGAAAATGATAGGGCCGTGTAAAATCTCGAGGACATTTGGTGAGAATGATTATGAGTTATAACTTCCAGAAGATGTGGGTATATTTAGCATATTAAACATTGCAGACCTATATCTATACAGGGAAGATAGAACCGAAGGTTCAGAAGATCAAGGAGAGATCCAGTGGATAAAGAAGATGCATGTAGCAAAGAAGCTGCAAATGGAAAATATTGTAGATCGACAATTTGGTAAAAAGACCAGAAGGGAAACACATTTTGAGTATTTGGTGAAGTGGAAAAGACGTCCAATAGAAGATTCCAGTTGGGTTGGTGAAGAGGATATCCAGAAGCATGGAAGATCGGTGTAGGAGCTCATGGACCAGAGTCCATGAATTTTTTAGCTAAGGGAGTATGATGTAGGAGCATTTCCAACAAAGAATAAGCATGGAAGACAACTGGGCGCACTAGCATGTATTTTTAAATGTTTTGAATTTCAAATATCAATGTATTAATGTAATATTTGACAAAGTTTTTTGAGTTATGAACATATTTAATGATCGGAGGCTAAGACATTGCATAATATTGATGGGGAATGCATTTTTTTTATGAGACAGATCGCAGTACAGATCTGGAGCTTTCGCTCTTATCTGTGTGACTCGATATTTATTTTAATAAATGATAAGTAGTTGATAGCATTTAATTTTGATAGGATAGTATAGAGTAGTTGGAGGGAACAACTCAGGAGAGTCCCTTTCTATAAAGCTTTGTATTTTTGTTGAGAAGAGGTTGTTTTTGTTGTTTCTGCTGAATCTAATGCACATATTTCCATTGTAAGCCAAGAGATGGGGGATACAGAGAAATATTGTATGAATGCATGTAAGTTTTAGTTGAATGAATATAACAAAGGAATATTGTTCCAAATATGTTTTTCTATGTGTCTGTCTGAATAAATGGTAGACTTTATGTTTCTTTTCAATTCTTTGTTATTTCTTGTTCTTGTATCCATGACCACATTTTCATTGTTGAATGTATGAGTCACTGTGAAGAGTGAATACATTCAATTGTTTCTCTTCTCTGAGCAAGCACAAGGTGTGCATAGTGTTTGCAAGGAGTGTGTGACTGAGTCTGTTTCGACTTGAAGCTCAAAAGAGATAACGACAACTTGTATGTGTGCAAGGAGTGCATTGACGTCTGCAAGGAGTGAGTGACATAGTTTTCATATTCAAAATCTTAGGAGGGATAGCGTAATTTTAGTCACGGGAGACAAGCAGTTGGAGAATAGTCACAAGGAGTATGAAGCCATCCACAAGGAAAAGTTAATTTGTGGATGAAAATATGTATCAAGGTGTGCACAAGTCGAGATTTCGACTAAGTGTCGAAGGAGGTGTTCAGAGGAACCAGAGAAAGTAGAGGAAGTAAACCTTAGGAGGGAGAGCGGTGAAAATTATTCAAGGAGAGAAGTCCCTAGAGTCTTCACTGAAATCAATGGACAAGATTCATTTCGGAGGGAGGCGAACGATTCTAGACCGTTAGATTTGGGAAAATTACATGGATGATAGCTCTAAGGTGTTTCAACACTTCGAAGTTCGGAGCTTTAGAAGGCTTGACGAAAACGGAGTCGGTAAGTCTGAAGTCGCGAATGGATCTCAGTCGTTGATCATGAGAGGAGCACATGGCAACGGATTGGGGAGTTTGGGAATCAAAATTTTGGAGGTTTGCAGGTGAGATACCTATATTTTCACATGGTCGCGAAACCCGTACCATTATGGAGCCAATAAATCTGGAGAGACACGTGGCAGTAGCTCGAAGATCCGGAGAAGCGCATTTCGAGAAAAGTTGAAGGAAGAGTTTGGGATATCTTCGAAGCCCGAGTTGTGAAGGGATATACCCACGGTGATAGTCGTGGTCACCAAGAGGAAAAAGGGACGCAAAGAGTCATTTCGACTTAGTATTTTAACGATCCAAGACCGGGAGGTCGAGAAACCATTTGGAGGGAAGGGGGTCTGCGTAAAAAAATTACATAGGTTGTGAATATCAACTGATACAAGTTGTGAGTTGCAACATACATAGGCTACGAATATCAGTTGATACATGATGCAAGTTGCAACTTACATAGGTTGCGAATATCAATTGATACAACCTGCGAGTTGTAGCTTACACATTATGTGAATATATACAGGCTACGAGTTACAACTTACACAGGCTGCGAATATCAACTGATATAGGTTGCGAGTTGCAACATACACAGGCTGCGAATATCAGCTGATAAAGGTTACGAGTTGCAGCTTACATAGGTTGCAAATATTAGTTGATACATGTTGCGAGTTGCATCATACACAAGCTGTGATTATCAACTTACATAGGCTGCAAATATCATATGATACAGGTTGCGAGTAGCAACATATATATCAACAATTATATCAGTCTAGAAAAGACATAAGTTTAGTACTTAGGGAGTGCACAAATTCTTCCATAGATGCTATACAACAAACATATTTATCAACAAGTTTCTAAGTCTGTTACAGATTACACAGTCTGGTATAAGTTTTCTTGGCAAGCTCGTTAAGAGAAAAATTTCATGGTGGAATATTTGTAAGTGATCATACATTACTAATGCAATAAAAGAAGATTGTTTGTTGGGGGTTTTCTCCTTGTATAGGGTTTCCCCAGGGTATATGCGTTGTGATCTTTCATGCTGGTAAATTATTATGGTTTTTTTTATTCTGGTTTATGGAGTATAGTAAGCTGAAATCAAAGTGTTGAATAATTTAAAGTAATAATACACATATTATATCAAGCTCAAAAATTCAAAAACTATAACCCCCAATCTCAAAACCCCTCAACCTTATCACCATTGATACTTATAACATAGAATTTATTAAGGACTACCAATGAAAATAAAATAGAAAGTCAACGAAGAAAAACTTTCAAAACCTCCATTTATTTTTAATTTATATCTAGGTCGGCCCTTGAAGCTATTTTTATATATCACAGGTATTTAACGATAGTTTTGAAACCATTTATTGGAGAACCAATTTTAATGATTCCTTGTGCATAAAGTGGCCACCCGTTAGTTGGTCCACAGTGTGCTTAGATTGAAAAAAAGTGACCATGTACAAGATTTATCTAGAATACACTTAAATTGTAAAACAAATAGAACTTGGAGAGAAGCTGCAAACAAACGAAACCATGCCAAAATAGTCCATGTAATTTACAGTTTCAAGCCATAGTTACCGTTATGATTGGGTGATGTATAATAAATGAAGGTGTTAGCGTTGGAAGTCACTCCTAGATTTCTTGCAGGAGCAGAGCCTGACACCCATCAGTTTAATGTCACGATTTGTTTAAAGGGATGATCCAATGGAGGTAAGACTCAAGGAAATATCATTCTAACTCAGGGACTGGGTCTGGTATGTAAAGAACAAAGGAGGTCTGGAATCCTAACTTCTGCCAGTGGGTTGATTAAAAGATGAGTAGGTGGAAGACTTAGTAAGGAAGGTGAACAAACAGCTCTGGGAAATAGGCTTGCAGCAGTTTGTAAGGGAAAAACTCTGAACGCAAGATCCTCCTGGGTTCAGGGCTTCAAGGAACTGAATAGAAGACTTGACTGGATCCTCCAATTCCAAGTCATTCAGCATTAAGGAAATCACAGGAACTGATTAGAGACTTTGTAACTATTACAGTGATCCATTACAACATCATCCTATAACAACTACAACTCGACTGGATCCTCCAATTCTGAGCTGCTCTAACACAATGTAAACAAAGACATGAAAGAAAATGGCATTCATAAGGCAAGAAGTCTCAAAAGTTCATGCATAACCAGAATAACAATGCTTCATTAAAACTTTACAACCAAGAGCTCTGCTCAACCATCGATCCTTACAAAAATGGAAAAAATGCCTACATATACTTGGGACTAACCCTGGCCCTCCAGGCGCGATCATATCGTGAATTCAATGCTTAACGTTGAGGAGCTTCTCTATCAGAATGGGCTATCAGTCTTCCTCAATCAAATCTACCCTCTTCTCCCCTGTCATGCACCTCTTTATTTCAGCATGGCTCGCGCCAGGGGGTAGATGAGCCCTTTGAATATTGAACTGGCGTGTGCAGGTTTCTCTGGTGAGTTGGAGACTCGACGTGGCTTTCCTGAAGAGAACTGGTACAAGGGACCCTCCTGGGTCAATTTCATCAGGGACCTCCATACTCTGCAATAAATGGGTGACGCGAGGCTTCACCCACCCTCCTTCTCCTTTTCTGCTGAGCCGAAGCGGCTCTTTGGATCCCCGAGTGAAATCCCTGATGAAAACCCGACCTAGTCCACATGTCTCTTCTCCTCTCCTTACGATCTTCTGAACTTCACCGAGACCTTTTCCCGACTCTGTATCAGGTTTCGGGGTTTCGCGTTCCCCGCTGTCAAGAGTTCTTGACCCTACTCAAGCTAGTTTGAACTCCCGATCATCGATTCTCCGATGAGCGCGTGTATGGGTTAACCCTCCTGGCTATACTATGGTCCATACGATCACCTCTTATATGACCTGAGTTGAACCTCTGTCGGGGTTTCGGCGTTTTCGATGTCTCGATACACAAGTCCCCGGGACTCGCGATTCTCCGATTGCCGATGCGCCTTCCGTGCTAGCCCTCCGACTAGGCCCTGGTCCAAGTGACCACTACCATATGCCCTCGACCATACTCTCCATCGGGGTGTCGCGGTTTATGATGTCAACGAGCACACGTCCTCTAGACTCGCGATTCCCCGAAACCCGATAGCTCGTGGCCGTTGACATGTCAACGGTCCATTCCCCATAGAGAAAGCCTGCCACCTGTCTTCCACTTGCGATCCCACACGCTAACCAGCGGTTGCCGAGATATCGCTTCTCGCGATCTCGCAACTCTGGACGCAAATCTTTGCAGCTCCAACTCACGAACCTCCGAGTTCACGATATGCCGATGCCACTTGGCATTGTCTCCCTACAAGGATTGACTTTCCGACACCTGTCCCCCACTACGGTCCTTAAATCCATCGGGAAATTCGCGTATCGGGATATAGCGATTCCCGATTTCATGTGCACGGGACTTTCAGTTCCCCGATCCCCGACTCTGCGGGATCTCTCGCCAAGTGTCCCTTCTGACGGACAGTTCTGATTCAATCAGGAAATCACGGATCGCGATTCCTACATGCAAGAGTTTCTTGTCTTCGAAAACTCCGATTCTCCTCCTCTGCACACTAGGGTTTAACCCCGACGCAACTTCTCGAGATCTAATGGCTGAAGGGATTTCATCGATCTCCTCTGCAAGATTCTGACCTTCGATTTTCTTTGAGGATGGTTCTCGACTGCTGAAGACAAAACTTTGCCCACTCGCTTGCTTGACTTGCTGCTACAAAATGGGATTCTCTCGCGATATGCTTAGGTGCTTCCCGTGCAAACTGCAGACCTGGGTACGCCTAATCTCGAGACAAGAAATATCACTAACATTAGGCTCCATGGGGGATAGAGTCATCCCTGCGATGCTCTAAGAACTCATTCCGTAGTTTCAGTGCCTTGCTGTTGGGATATGGAGTCATTTATTAAGCCGAAAACATACAAAAAGAAAATAATCAAAGAAGTAAAAGACAATATTTACAAACAAAGGAGCCGCCTAAGGTTCAAATAAAACATTTTTTCAGAAAATGCCCATTCACTGGGCTGTTGAAAACCTCTTCACCCTCCAGATCCTGCAACCCATAGGTGTTGTTGGAGAAACTCTCAGATATTTTAAAGGGGCCGATCCAGAGGGCGTCGAACTTGCTGTGCTTGCATTTATCCTATCTGGGTGCGTCCCATTTAAATACCAAGTCCCCGATCTCGAACTCCTTTTTCTTGACCCTTCTGTCAAAAGCCTGCTTGATCTTATGCTGATGATTGCGGGCCCTGTTCATGACCTGTTCCTTGGTTTGCTACACTTCCACCATCTGATGAATTCTTATGACCATATGGTCAGGCTCCCCTTCAAGGTGCTGGAGGAATTTTTCCATAGGTAAGGCGAGCTGAGTAGGGAAAATGGCTTCTGTTCCGTAAACAAGTTGGAAGGGTGAAATGCCTAGGGACTTATTTGTTGTCACTCTGTCAGCCCATAGAGAAAATTTGAGTTTTTCATCCCAGGCCCTTTTATTGTCTTCCAATAATATTTTAATGATATTGATCAAACCTTTATTGGAAGATTCCGCCAGTCCATTTCCCTGAGGATAATAGGGGGTAGAGTGAATCAGTGAAATCCCAAACTATTTACAGAACTTGACCAGAGGCTCATACCTGAAGGGGGTGGCATTATCAGTGACAATTCTGCTAGGGAAACCAAATCTAGCCATGACATCCTCCAGGAGGCTGATAATTACTTTGTGAGAAGTGCTTCTGGTGGGAACGACCTCTATCCACTTGGTGAAGTAATCTGTCGCAGTGAGGATCCATATGTGCTAGCCACTTGAGGGAGGATGAATTTCTCCAATGAAGTCCAGTCCCCACTGCTGAAAAGGTGTTGAAACTACTACATGATTTAATGGCAGAGATTTGAGCTACTTCTTTCCTGAGAACCTCTGGCATTTGATGCAAGCTCTAATTTTTCTGCAGACGTCAGGGAATAAAGTGAGCTGTGGTCTTCTAGAAATGATGACCTCCACAGAGATCGCTATGGAAATCAAACATAACCTTCTGGGCCTCTTGCGGATCCAGGCATCTTAATAATAACCCTAGGGGGTCTTTCCAATACAGGGTTTGGTCAATGAGGCAATATTTGACCGCCTTGAGCTTTAGAGCTCTCGTCTTTCTTTTTCCCAATCCATCAGGAGGCTTTAATTCTTGCAGAAAATACAAGATATCCTTGTACCAGTCGCAAGCTTCTAGTGGTAAGGAACCCTGAAAATGCTTATTGGATGACTCATCTTGCTCATTGACGAAGTTAATCCCCAAGGCTTTGCAGTTGGATTCAACTAGCAATTTGGCTAAACCCTGTCCCTTTATCAACTTGGTGGGATTAATTTCTAGATCAAATTATAGAATCTTGGCAATCCACTTACCTCTTTTCCCATCCATGTCGGGCTGTATAAGAATTTCCTTCACATAATCTGAAGGAACATATGCAATGATATTTGAGTGCAGGACATAGACTCGGAAAGCTTTAAGAGATTTCACCAATGCATAGGCCTACTTTTCCATGATCTCGTACCGAAGTTCCGCGTCTCTTAATGCCCTGCTGTAGAAGGCAATAGGTTGCTCTTGCCCTTGATCATTTTTCTGCAACAAAACTGCCGCTACTGTATCACAGGAAGCAAAAGAAAATATCAAGAAATCTTTGGAATAATCGGGGCTGATTAGCACAGGTGCCTCAGTCAACGCCTTCTTTATTTGGACGAATGATTCCCTGGGTTCAGTGGTCCACTTTAATTCATTCCCCTTCCTGAGCATGGTTGTGATGTGTTTCACCAGTTCGGCAAAATTTGAGACGAATCTCCTCAGAAAATTTATCTTCCCCAAAAATGCCTGAACCTCTTTTTTAGATTTGGGAAGTGACAGGGTCTGAATTGCTTCCACCCTGCTAGGGTCAATCCTTACTCCCTCTGCTGATACTATATGGCCTAACAAATTTCCCTCCTTCATAGCAAACAAGGATTTCTTGGGGTTTAAGGATAAGCCATACCTCCGACACTTCATGAAGACCTTTCTCAAGTGGCAGCAGTGCTCCTTGTCTGTCCTGGAAAAGACTGTGATATCATCCAGATAGATTACCACAAACTGATCCTTCTCCCCTATGAATGCTATATCCATAGCTCGCTGAAACGTTGCTCCTGCATTCATCAATCCAAAAGGCATTTTGGCATACATGAATGTACCCCAAGGAGTGGTGAAAGTTGTCTTTTCTCTGTCCTCAGGCATGACTGATATCTGATTGTAACCAGAGAAACCATCAATCATGGATATTCTAGACGCACCAGTGACCTTCTGTAATATGTGTTCCATGTTGGGCAGGGGATAATTGTCTTTCTTTGAGCTTCTAGTCAAATTCCTGAAATCAACACAGAGTCTGATTTCCCCACTTTTCTTTCTTACTGGAACCAAATTGGCCACCCACTCAGAATACCTCAATGGGACAATGATTCGGGCATCTAACAATTTCTTCACTTCTTTCTCCATGACAGGT
>ML778318.1:681550-694657 GCA_009831015.1 Picea engelmannii | reverse complement strand
CAATATATGTAAACCAGGCCTTGGGGAATTAGATATTTTCGGGATGGTCACTAGAGAGAGCAAATCCCATACAATTTATACCAGGTGCGAGGGCCAAAATGTAGCTACCCAGTGCCCATACCACAAAATCTGGGCGAATTAAATCATAAACCCCGATTTTACCAAATGGGTGGGTGAAGAAGTTATCAAAAATTCCCATACTTCTAGAAATTTGGCTAATGGAAGCTTGTCCCTCCAAATTGCACGGGCGAAATATAATTTTTTTTCCTCAATCTCTCCTAAAAACATGGGCTAACCCTGTACATGATTTTTCCCCTAAAATAAATTATGGGCTAATGATATAAGTTTTAAAAAATCACTTTAATACAAAAAAATCGCCCAATAAAAAATTGGAAGCCCCTAAATTTCGCCCATGGGCAAAATTTCGCCCCTAAAATCATCTATGGTAACAATGTTCATAAAGTTTCATGAGAATTATGCTAAATAAAAATAAAATAATGAATTTTGTTTGGAAGAGGTCACCATCTTTCTTCATTGAATTCTTTTTTTTTTCTTCTAGTGCCTAATTGTGACATCCCCAAAAATAAAGTATTTTTGAAATTTAAATTTGTTGGAAATTTATTTCGTTTTTACTAAATTCGAATTTGGAAACTTTTTTCCATTTATGGAAATTCCGAATTCCGAATTTGATAATTGTAATTAATTATTATGACCGTTGGGTAGAGACCTAATTTGAACCCACTAACTATTTGAATATGACACTTGTATAAAAACGGAATATTTTATATTGATTTCAGGAGGACAAATGGAACAACCATGTTAAATTTAACTGACCATGAATCCATGAGTGGGGAACATGTTGGAACTACCTCTAGGCTGATTGTTACTAGTGGAAAATCAATGATTTGGCCATTGGCAGCCCCTGAAAATCTGGGATGTAGAAATCTCCAAAAATTCCCAAGGGAGGGAAAAAGACCTAGGCAAATTGATAAATAGCATATGTGAGGAGGCAGGATGTTGTCAAGTATGCTGGGAAATAGACTATTGATTTTTAGTCTATGTTATGAACATTACTAAGTGAGTGTGAGGCAAGAGGAATCTACTGGAATTGAAGGACATTGCTGAGGAGGAGTTCGCAGTTCACTCTCATGGATTCATGGTCAGGCTAGGGGGTGAATTGGGCAAGTGATTTTTGCTGCCTATTCTACGGTTGGGAGGAACGTGGTTGTTCCCTTTGTCGTTCCGTGAATTGGTTCAGATATTTTAGATTCCTTCTTCTTTTCTTGAATGATTTTGGATAATCTAATATTATGTATCTATTGATTGTAACAACCAAATAGTTCTAAACATCATTAAGTTTCATAAGCAATTTATGAAAGAAAATGAGACAATAACTTCATAGCATAATATTGATTTTGATAACAGCAGCTTCAGTAACTTAGATTTATCAATGAATAATGATTGCATGGCAGAATGAAATAAATACATAATTTAACAAATACCTGGTTCTGATGCTAATTTTCGTTGCCTTATTGCCTTGTTGTTGCCTTCCTGCTTCCTGATACACAGATCAACACTGCCACAAACAAGAAATAACTGCCCAAAACTGTTGCCCTCCCTACCAACTAGGAAAACTACCTAGCTCCAGGATATCTATGAATATCCTAGCCCCCATGCCCAAAACCTCCAACAACTCGGTGCCTCACTGATCAAAAGCCACAGCCAGAAACTCTCTGCTCACAGCAAGTCCAACAGTCCTCTAGAATCCATCCTCCGTCCCCCGTTGAATACCGCTCACGTAAACCTCCCTTCCTCCCTTATCCCTCCTTCACTGACTCCTCCTTTACTCCCTTACCTACCCTCATCCCCGTCCCTTATCCCTCCATTAATGTTTTATCCTCTCAGGATTCATAGGCTCCCTCTCTGCATACGCAACCATTTTATAAAATTTCTCATTGATTTCTTAAATTTATTTCTCAGGTCATTAAATGTGATCTATAGTTAAAGTATTACTTAGTTAACCACAATTATTTTCCTTAATTAATTTTACTTTATAATCTTTAAACATTTATTCAACTAGGGTCATTACATACACCCACCCTTCAAGAAACTTTGTCCCGAAGTTAAGGTATCTGATGGTACAAAGGAAAAGAGCATGGTTCACACATTCATAATAAGTAACTGACATTATCAGTAAGTAAGTCAAGAAAGCTCATACATACTAGTGTATATGTACAAGAAATGCATGTGTAGCTAGTACATGCAAATCTCGTGCATGTACTAATAATCAAAACTGTCATCCTTTAGTAATTTATGTATGCATTCAATCCAGACAACAAGACTAGTCTTTTATAAAAGACAACAATCAATCAATTGTTTGAGAAATTCTCTAATTACAATTATCCAGTTTAATGATTTATTTTTAAATAACTGTAGTTTAGTTATGTGATAATGAATATTCATATATACACATTTCTCTTTTTTTCTTTTGAAGGGACGACATCAAATTCCATCACAAGACAGATCTCCATATTGTCTCAACTATTACTACTCATCCTTCCTCCCTAACCTACTTCCATCTCCATTCCTATCCTTCCTCTGCTAGACTATATTGGAGCATCAACTATATTGACCTAACTCCAAATAGAACCCGTAAGTGGAAGTTTCGCTATCTCGACCAAGCTTCCCTAGCAGGTAACTGACAGTCATCATCACATGTCTTGGGGAGCGTGAACTAGCACCATTCTCCCATGACTTCAGGTTTCAGAGGATACACGGTGGGAAATGCCTCCACCCCTCCTAATCATATCTAGGGTCAATACCCTACAATGGAGGATACACGGTGGGAAACACCTCCACCCCTCCTAACAAAACTAGGGTCAACACCCTACAATGGAGGATACACGGTGGGAAATGCCTCCACCCATCCTAACAGAACTAGGGTCAACACCCTACAATGGAACATACAGGGGCACCGTGTTGCTAGAGGTTTTTTCATCGTTTATTCGGTTTTGGGCAGTGTTAGTACCAAAATCATGCACTAGTCCACATATCATAGCAATGCATCCAAATCAATATAAATTTTACATACATTATTCATACCATAATGTTTCTCGGTTAGTGGTCTTGATATCCACTTTCATCATCATTATCACTTGGCTATTTCATAGCCCGTAACCTGCAGCTTAGTCTGCAACACAAACTCATACCTTTCTATGCATTATCATCATATAATTGCATACTATCATCATTTCAATTCGGTATCCCCGTACTGATACATTAACATCAAGGTTTTCCAATTAGAATTTAGATTTCATAATATCCCATAATTCAACTCGTCACCCATTCACAAGATTATCATTTGACCAAAATGGATTCCATCGTATCCAACATCATTCTAATAGTATTTAAACATTCAATAATTTCACTTTCTCACAATATGTCACATTATATACATCATCATCAATATCATTTAAACATTCGTAAAATTTACATTCACATAATAGATCACATTACATGCATCATCTTTAATAACACTTAAACATTCATAAAAGTTCATAATTTTTATTTTTTTTAAGTTTAAGTGTATCACTTAATAGTTTCACTGTGACTAGGAAATATAATGTATAGGTCTCAGTTAATCCTGGTTATCTAAGTCAAAAGGTGGTGTTACATACACCCCACCTTCGAGAAACATGTTCTTGAGGTGGTCAAAATAGTGAGGGATAGTCTCACCGTAGTGTCTTGGCGTTTTCCCAAGTAGAAGATCCTGGACTATACTTGTCCCATTGGACCTTAACTTGATCTACCAGACGGTTTCTTTGTTGTCGGACTCTACGGTCCAATATGCGTAACGGTTCTACCATGAGGGTTCCCACGTCCAATACCTGCAATTCTTTCCAATTTAGTTTATGTGATTCATCAGCAACATAATGACGTAAAACAGATACATGAAATACATTATGAGTTTTATGCAAGTGGGGTGGCAGTACGAGACGATAGGCAATGGGTCAAATTTTCTCTTGGACCCTAAATGTCCCTATAAACCGAGGTGACAACTTGGTCCCCTTCCCGAACTGTATGGTACTCTTATTAGGCCTGATACAAATGAAAACCTGGTCCCCCACTTCATAATTTTGGTCGGTTCTGTGTGCATCTGCATAGATTTTCTGCCTATCCTGTGCTTCCTTTAGTCTCTGTCTGATCTGATCACCTGTTCCTCCATTTCCTGAATCAATTCTGGCCCAACTGTTATTCGGTCTTCTAGTCTATCCCAACTCAATGGTGTTATGCATGGCCTCCTATACAGAGCTTCGTATGGTGGCATTCCGATGGAACTATGATAACTGTTATTGTAGGCTAACTCTACCAAAGGTAGGTACTTCTCCCACTGGGTTTGATTATCCATTACATACATCCTAAGCATGTCTTCCATAACTTTATTTACTCTCTCAGTTTGCCCATCTGTTTCAGGATGATAAGTTGTTCTTAAGTTCAACTGAGTCCCCAACGCTGACTGTAAACTTGTCCAAAATATCGAAGTGAATCTGGAGTCCCTATCTGAAATAATCTTCTTTGGTATCCCATGCAAACGGATAACCTCTCTTATGAACACTCGTGCTACATCAGTAACATCATAAGTGTCTCTAACTGGAATTAAATGAGCGCTCTTGGTTAACTTATCCACTATCACAAGAATGGCATTGTGTCTCTAAGATGTGAGCGGCAACCCTACAACAAAATCCATAGAGATGATTTCCCATTTGGACATAGGAACATCATGTGGTTGTAGGAGGCCTGCTGGGTGATGATGGTCGGCTTTCACTTGTTGACACTCTAGGCATTTGGCGAAGAAATGGACTACATCGTGCTTCATGCCTACCCAAAAGAAGAGTTTCTTCATACCTGGGTACATCTTATTCACACCCGGATGTGCACAATAAAGTGCTCTATGGGCTTCCTTCAGTATGATGCTTCGAATATCCCCATTCTCCGGGATGTACATCCTTCCTCGATATCTTAACAATCTGTTTGTTTCCAGATTATATCCTTCATATTTTGGGTCTATCTACATCCCTCTCTGGAGGTTTGAAGTAACCTTTAAATACCAACTGTCTCCTAGTAGCTGTGTCAACACATGTTCCCTCAGACTGACCTTTAAGGTTACCAAGGAGAAGATACGTGGTCTCCTACTCAAGGCCTCTGCGACCACATTTTCCTTTCCCTTTATGTACGAAATACCAAAATCATACTCACTCATAAACTCACTCCATCGCCTTTGCCTAGCATTTAGATCTCTTTGAGTGAAGAGATGTTTTAAACTTTGATGGTCTGTTTTGAGTTCAAAGTTTCACCCCACAAGATAGTGTCTCCAAAGTTTCAGTGCTAGCATTATAGATGCCAACTCTAAATCATGAGTCATGTATAAATCTTCATGCTTCTTCAACTTCCTTGACGCATAATCTATCACTCCTCCATCCTGCATTAGTACGGCCCCCAACCCTTGTTTTGAGGCATCCGTGTAGACCATGAAGTCCTTTTCCATATCTGGCACTCATAGAATTGGCGCACTCATTAGTAACCTCTTAAGTTCAATGAATACACTATCACATTCTTCTGTCCATTCATACCTGACTCCCTTGCGTTTCAAAGTGGTGATGGGTTTCGCTATTTTTGACAATCCTTCCACAAATCTCCGATAATAACCCGCTAGCCCCATGAAGCTTCTCACCTCATGGGCATTTTTTGGCACTGGCCATTCCATAATGGCCTTTACCTTTTCTGGGTCCACCGAGATTCCTTCGCCTGAAATGATATGACCTAAATAGTGGATCTCTTTCTGGAAGAAGGAACACTTCGACAACTTCCCATACAATTTGTTCTTCCTAAGGCAAGACAACACTATTCGCAAGTGTTCCTCATGTTCTTTTTCATTCTTGGAATAGATGAGTATCTCATCTAGAAAAACTTGTACAAATCAATCTAAGTACTTCCAGAATACTCCGTTCATGAGGCTCATGAATACTGCTGGCACATTGGTCAATCCGAAAGGTACAACAACAAACTCGTAATGTCCAAACCGAGTTCGAAAGGTAGTTTTGGGGATATCACCTTCCTTAATCCTTAACTGATGATACCCAGATCGCAAATCAATCTTTGAGAATACCGTTGATCTTTTCCTCTGATTGAAGAGGTCATCTATTCGCGACATTGGGTACCTATTTTTCACTGTAGCACGGTTCAAGTCCTTGTAATCTATACACAGTCATAAGGATCCATCCTTCTTCTTTACAAAAATTACCGGTGCGCCCCAAGGTGAGACACTAGGCCTTACTAGCCCTAAGTCTAGTAACTCCTTCAACTGCATTTTCAATTCACAAAGTTCTGGCGCCGTCATCCGATACGGAGTCTTGGATATTAGTTCTGCACTAGGTTTTAGCTCAATAGTAAAATCAAGCTCCCTCTTAGGAGGTAACCCTGGTAACTCGTTCGGAAAAACATCCTGAAATTATGACAATACCGGGTACTGATCTAATGAGGGTCCCTTCCTTTCATTCACAGCTTCCACTACATAAAGTCGACACCCTTGTCTCAAGCATCGCTTGACCTTCATAGTTGATATAAAGAGTAATGATACTTTTCTCTGTACACCCTGTATCTCTACTGGTTTTCGTTCATCATCGACACAAAGCACCTTCTTTGCAAAACAATCCACCAAAGCTCGATGAGCTGCTAGCCAATCCATTCCAATGATTAGGTCATATGCCCCAAGAGCAGTGACATATACTTTCAACCTGGCATTGCACACTCCTAGGTCTACTATACAATTATCGACACTAGGTCCTACAACTTGTTTTTCCCCCGAAGCCATATCGACTTGTTTAAAGTCATCGTGCTCGTAGGCTGCCAGCCCACTCTTTTCTAATGCATATGGTGAAATGAAACTATCTGTCGCACCAGAATCAAACAAAATCTTAACAGTGACATGATTTAGCGTACCTGGGGATTCTACTACTATGGATTGATGTTCGGCCTGGCGGTTATTAACCGTTGCGTAAATCTGGTGGTTGCTACTTGCTCTCCCCATCGGTGCCTTTCCTTCTCTATGTACGAACCCTGATTATAACTCTGGGCAGTCACGCTGGTAATGGGGTCCCCCACACCCCCAACAGGTAACACCATATTGAACCTGTGCATTGTTATGTGTCTGTCTTTGAAATGAGTTCCTTCCCCTGGAACCCCTGCCCCTACTAGTTGTTCCCCGAGATGGTCGTGGACCTATCTGCACTGTTGGAAATGAACGAGATGCTGCGCTAGCTTCCATTAAAATCCCTACAGCTACAGTCCTTGGCATGACCATGTTACCATATGGTGGTGGCCTTGAGCCCCCTCCCCTAGGAAATGTCCTCGGGGTCTTTCCTACGAATCCAGGGCAATGCGGAAATGTTGATCTTGTACCCCCTGTTAAGTTCATGTGTTCTTCTGCGTAACGTGCATTTTCTACTGCCTCCGCTACTGAAGACAGTTTCCACATCTGCACCATAGCTCTTATCTTCGGGTTCAATCCATAAATGAAGCACTCTACCTGTCGCTGGTCATTGTCCATATACGAAACGTACTTGACCAGTTCCATAAACCTGATCTCATATTCTTCTACAGTTTTGTTTCCTTGTACTAAGGCATGAAATGCCCCTACCTATTTCTCCTCATAGTATGCTAGTAGATATCTCCTTCGGAACCTCTCCTCAAAAAGTTCCCAAGATACTGTGTCTGGGGTAAGGTGTAGTTGTCTTTCCAAGTTGCCCCACTAGTTCAAGGCGATGTCTCTTAACTGAAAAATGGTGATCTTTGCATTCGAGTTGGATGCATAGTCTCTTAAGGAAAAACACCTTGTCATGCCTTCCAACCATACTGCCGCGCGTTCACTGGCGCGACCTCTGGAAAACTCCATAAGTTTGATCTTCTGCAATTCTCGCGTGATGTCTTCAGGTGGAAATTATCCCCTTGAATTCCTTGATGCTTCTGGATTAACCGTTCCAGACGGTGGGAGTTCCACTTCAGTCCCTGCTGGTTGGCGCCCCTTTAAAGTCTCGTTAATGGCTTCCAATGAGCGCAGTATGAGGGCTAGTTCGGGCGATGGTGGTGGTGGCGCTGGTGGTGTTGGTGATGCCCATGACGATGCTCCCCTGCCTTGACCCCTTCGAGTCCTGACCATCTTGTATACTTTAACCTACATCACCCCAAAGTTGTCAGGGTGAGTTCCAGGATGTTTCAAAGTGGTGCTACTTAAACTTAGAAACAGGGTTAGGTGTAAGTTTTCTTTACCTGTCTGTAAACAGACGTTACTCCATCAGGGGATTGGCTAGGTTTGGGTTACGATTAAGTGTCTAAGCTTGGTTAACATCGAACTTTAAGGTAGGTTAACCTTACACTTAAATAAGATTATTAATTTAAAATTATTATTACACTAATTTAACCCAAATTATCTTTACTTTAATTTAAACTATCTTGACCTTATTTATATATAAATTATTTATACTAAATTATTTAATTTATTTTAAATAATTCTTAACACTTTAAATCATATATAAAAATAATTAAATGTACACACAAGTATTCGGGCATGCATGGGTTCCACATGCTTCCTCGTATCTAACCCCATCATTCTACACCTGTCATCTTTTAGACTCTCTACGCGTCCTTCCACTGCCTCCACTTTCTCATCCGCGGGGACTTTCCTCGTATCATTCTTTGTCCACCACAGATCTACATCTTCTCTGTTCAGAGGTTTCCAGAATCTCCCTTGCCATGGCTCACATCCTTGCCATTGTTCTGAGAACCTTGCTAGTGTTGGGTATTGTTGTATCTACTTCCAGATCCTTTGCAAAAACAGAGTATATTGATATGGTCACTGATAAGATCCAGTACCTGAAGTCCAGTCTCTCTACAATATTGGAAACCGATCCCAAGTCTGTACAATTTGTGGAGTTCGCTCTCAGGTATGGTAAGAGGCACGATTCAGTTCGCCAGCTTGTGCATAGCTTCAGTACCTTCGTGAAGAACGCTAAGTCGATTGAGTCAAGAATTTGCATAAACCTTCCTTACGTTGTGGTAATGAATGGTAATTTCCTCTTTTGAAACAAAATGATTTGCTTGTAATTCCAACTCTGTACTAGTTTTGGTATTTTTCTTTCAATTTATTTCATTTAATTTTTATAAATTTATTCGTCTGTGCATATGCATGTAGTTAGATGCATATACTTTGTCTTCCTTATTGCTCATGGCCCTTTGCTCCTAACTGTGAAATTCCCCACTTAAATTTTGGGTTTCAGGGTTTCCTTATGCACGATGCCGAGAGTTTCCTGTCCTCACGGATTCCTGATCTTCGATATGCCGATGCACTACCTTCTAGATTTAGCCCTCCCTTGGCTATGCTTTGGTCCATGTGACCCTATCCTATGTGTCCGTAGTCCTATTCCCTATCAGGATTCAGGGTTTCGCGACTTTCGCTGTCACGAACCTCTGTCCTCACAAACTCCCGATTATCGATCTACTGATGAGGTACTTGTGAGTTAACCCTTCGGGCTAAACTCTTGGTCCATATGACCATTTTACTACAAGGACACATCTTTGTCCCCTATCGGGGTTTTGAATATCACAATATCGAATTGCATGAACCCCGTGTCTACGGAATTCCCGATATCCCAATACCCAATGCGCCTCTTCCTTGTGCATTCACCTCTTTTCGGCTATGCCGAGGTCCATGTGACTAGTTCCTATGTGACCATTGCCTTATGGCTCCCCATCGGGGTTTCGGTCCTCCTCGAGCAAGAATTTCATCAATTCAAAATTTGCGACGCCTTTTTCGTTTACCCTGGGTCAACGAGTGGTTACAATTTTAACTTTTGCAAGTTTAAAGGTTAATGAAATTGGGATTCGGGGTTTCCCGTAACAAAGAATCAATGTAACTTGAATCACGAAACCCGGATCTCCGATTTCTCAATGTGATTAAGTCTTAATTAAAAATCCATTAATTAATTCCTTTAATGAAGGGTTAAGATTTAAGTTAATTACGTCGGGCTTTCGGGGTTCGCGATTTCGTAGTGCATGGAAACCTTGTCCACAAAACTTGCGATATCTCGATCCACGATGTAATCTTCCACCTGTCCACTGTTGACCCTTCCGTGGGCCCCATTTTCTCTTAGCTCATCGGGAAATCGTGTTTTGCGATTTCGCAACTCTTGTTGCTATGTTCCCGGGACTCTCGATATCCCGATTCTCAATGAAGCCTTCCTGTGGAGCTTTCGCCGATGGCGCTAGATGATTTCCATGCGTCCCTTCAATGGACGATCCTGATTATGTCGGTATTTCGGGACTTTCAATGTCCTATTTCCTTCGACCTCAAGAATTCTGATTTCCTGATTCTCTGACTCTTCCTGGATCCTTAACGCGCATCCTGTCTGAGATCCACGACTATGATCTTTTCTCACAGCTCCAACACCCGTTCCTTTGACACCTGTCTTCCAATATCTCTCTCTGTGGCCCACACGATTCCTCCGTCGGGATATCGTGAATCGCGACTTCAAGCTACAAGAGTTTCTTGCCTCCGGAAACTCCAATATGTCGAACCCCAACTCCTCGGGATCCTCTGACACGCGTCCTCGAAATGAACAACTCAGATCTCATCGGGGTTCCTTGCTTTTATCAGGAATTTTTCCGTCGGGAAATCAACACTTGCGCTGTCATGATCCACTGTCCTCACGGATCCCCGACTCCCGATCCTCGATGCCACTTGGCATTGACCCCTACGAGAGTTGACCTTTTGACACCTGTCCTCCCTCTAACCCTGTGGGTCTCCACTCTGTGCTTGTTCCCATCGGGAAATCGCGTTTCGCGATATCACAATTCCCGTTGTCATGTGCACGGGACTTTCAATTCCCTGATCTCTGACTCTGCGGGATCTCTTGACATGTGTCCCTGCTATTTGGACGGCTCTGATCCTATCGGGAAATCGTAGATTGCGATTTCTTGACGCAACGATTCTACACTCCTGAAATCCCCGATGGGTAAAATCCCGATGCCTCCCAAGAATGTTGACGCGTGTCCTGCCGAGATCAACGGCTAGGATCCATTCTCGGGATTTTGAGAACCACAAGATCTCGATTCTCTGGCTTAACAAAACCCCGATGACTTTGATATCCAGATGACTCTTCCGGGACTCCTCCTCTGCACACTAGGGCTTAAACCCTGCGTAACTTCTCAATATCTAACGGATGATGGGGTTTTGCACGAGATCTGATGGCTCAGATCCATTGTCCTAAGTAATATACATCTCTCCTTTGGGATAATGATCATTTACATGAAACATTATGTGGTTTTAATATTTCTCTCTTTGGCATGGTTAAAATTTGTATGGGTCTATAGTTCCTGAGATTTTTCATTTATTAAAATTTATCGAGGCTAATACAGGCAAGTAGTTTACACACTTCCTGCGCAATACAAGTCTTCAAAATTTCCTTTTTCCTGCTGCGCATTCGCAGTTCCTCTTTTAGGTAAGTTCGATATGAAGTAGGCCTTTCCTAGGTCTTGCGAACATCCTCTTGCATTTTATTTATTGTAGTTCGTGTAGTTATTAAATTTTTCCAACTTCAAGCCTTCGATAGAAGCTTCCCTCGACATTTTCATCGATTTCAGGTGTTTATTTTACCCGAAACTTCATTGACAAGCGTTGCTCAAATAAGATCAAATTGTCGACTCTCTTTTTCGTGCTTAATAGCTTTATTAGGCTTCTTTAATGGTAGCCATTTCATGGGAAGTGATCCTTCAAACTATCTGTTTTGTTGTCACTTAATTTAAAGGGCGTTCCTTTAAATATTCAGAACAAGACTGTATTATCCATTCATGATCCAGTTAAAGGGTATTACCTAAAGTTGTTGCTTGCAATATATGAGATTATTTACTTGGGTAAGGTAGGGGTACTACCTGTATATTTTCGGATACTGTATCAGTCATATTAGGTCAAACTAAACGTGTTTTGTTTGTATTTTAAGCGTGGCTGGAGTTAACACTCGAGGTTTTGGCCCGCAGGCCCAGATTTAGAACTAAGACGCTCTGATACCATATGTAACAACCAAATAGTTCTAAACATCATTAAGTTTCATAAGCAATTTATGAAAGAAACTGAGACAATAACTTCATAGCATAATATTGATTTTGATAACATCAGCTTCAGTAAGTTAGATTTATCAATGAATAATGATTGCATGGCAAAATGAAATAAATACATAACTTAACAAATACCTAGTTCTGATGCTAATTTATGTTGCCTTGTTGCCTTGTTGTTTCCTTCCTGCTTCTTGATACACAGATCAACACTGCCACAAACAAGAAATAACTGCCCAAAACTGTTGTCCTCCCTGCCAACTAGGAAAACTACCTAGCTCCAGGATATCTATGGATATCCTGGCCCCCGTGCCCAAAACCTCCAGTAACTCGGTGCCTCACTGATCAAAATCCACAGCCAGAAACTCTCTGCTCACAGCAAGTCCAACAGTCCTCCAGAATCCATCCTCCGTCCCCCGTCGAATACCCCTCACGTAAACCTCCCTTCCTCCCTTATCCCTCCTTCACCGACTCCTCCTTTACTCCCTTACCTGCCCTCGTCCCCATCCCTTATCCCTCCATTAATGTTTTATCTTCTTGGGATTCATAGGCTCCCTCTCTGCATACGCAACCATTTTATAACATTTCTCATTGATTTCTTAAATTGTTTTCTCAGGTCATTAAATGTGATCTGTAGTTAAAGTATTACTTAGTTAACCACAATTATTTTCCTTAATTAATTTTACTTTATAATCTTTAAACATTTATTCAACTAGGGTCGTTACATTGATGTTAAGCTGAAATAATTTCCATGGATGATATCTGGTTTTGTTTTGTATGAAGTTACAGTCACAAGTTAAATCTCTAGGCAGAATTACCTATGTACACCTGAACTTCAAAGAACAGATCTATCTACAGGAGTATGTTCATTTCTGTAACCAAAATATTAGGAAGATCTATCCATAAATACTTGGAGTTGAGCAATTATGTATATATGTTACATAT
>ML778318.1:622962-681388 GCA_009831015.1 Picea engelmannii | reverse complement strand
TGATTATAGTTTATTATCTGTTGTAGGAATGATTGTATCTATATGGTTTTTGTAGGTCTTATATTGGATAATCACCTATTCTATTAAGGAATATACTTATATTACTACTATATTGTGACTCATTGTCACCACAGGTTCCATGTACAAGTGTACGGGTTTATAAACAACACATATTGTCTGTAGTGGTAATAGAATTGAATATGGAAAGTGAACTATTTTACAAAACCACTGTGTTTTTTGTCGTGCTTAGGATAGATCTATTCTGCTCGAAGCATTAAATTCATCATGCAAATTTCGAAACTTCAAGTCCTAGAAAATTGTCTACCTGTCATAACATCATCATGAGCCATACGACTTTAAGGGTTCATTTCTGTAGTGGATTTTCAAACCTGTGTAAACATTTGTAGAAAACTGGAAGGAATTTTCAGAACTATTATATCTTTTTTTTTAACTATATAGATTTAAAGGCCTTATTAATTGATTAAGGGGTTTATGAAGTATCAAACAAACTTATGACTGCAGTTATGAATATATATATATATGTAAATTTTCATTCAGTAATCATTATAACGGATGGCATAGAATTAGTAGCATACAATTGTAAAGGATTACTCTAGAATCAAATCACAAAGACATCATTCATGTTACACTGATAGAGTCCAGACTCTTCTGAATACCCAAGTCTTAAGATTTCAGCTACACCGGCTTGACAAGTAAACGATTAACTCAGACATTTGTACGTTCGGAAAACTAGGTACTTAGTTCCAAAAATTGGAGCACTGTAACAAACCTCCTATTCGTCACGACTACAAACCTCATACAACAAGTGGAATTTTTTTTTGTTAATAGTGTGTGTGCGCGTACAAGGGAACAAACATATTCGACTCTACTTTGCCACCCGACGACTAACAAGACGCAACCATGATGATCACAACAAGAAGACATAAGGCGCACAACAAGTAACTACAAGCATTAAACAACATACTGTGTTATGTACAGTACGGACATAGATGAAAGAATCCATAGTAGTAGATTGTACTATTTATACACAGGAAAGTAGGGTGTTTAATCTTAGTTCTCTGCTCCGGAGAGAGAGAATGTCAGATAGGCTCCTGGCTGACTACTCAGGCAAAAACTAGTAATCTCTGTCAAGAGCTCGCAGTGGTGGGAACTCTGCCTTTAAAGAGCCCGTGACTATTGATACGGCCTTAGAGGTGTGTCGCAAGAGTGGAAACCTTGCCTTTAAAGGGCCCAAGACTCTTGATACGACACTGGATTCTTTACACAGAAAATAATCACACACACAGACTTATATACAGAGCGACTAGCTTAATCAGATCGAAGAGTCTGATATCATACAACTGTGAGTTTGGACATTTCCAATTATAGTACTAACCCTGAAATTAACCCTACCCTAAACGCCAGCATAGAAATAAGCAACAACTTTATTAATCCTAAATTTAACAGCCCAACCCTAAGCTAAATGAAATAAAAGCATCCTGCAGAAGGAACCCATCAGATAAGGGTGCCTGCTAGAATTAAGGGAAACACAGAAAAACCCAATACGCAATAAAAACAAAAGCCAATTGAGCAATAGGAAACTGATGAAGAAAAGCCAGAACCACATGGGCACAAATTCAATTGAAATGTCATGGGACTCTTATAAAATTAATCATTTCAGGACCTTATTGTGCAAGTATGTTCTCAACTGGGATAACATTTAACCAAATAATTGATCCAATTTTAATCAAGAATAATGACTAGTTAAAAGTTTTCATTTACAACAACCTTAACATTTAATTTAAGGTTAACACAATAATCTAAAATCAATTAACTCATGCATTAATTATAGATAAAATGAAGAGTTATGATTTATCATTCAAGCAACCATTGACATTAATCTATAATTATACTGTCATAAATAAAGCAACATCCTAAATCATGAAACTCAATTCAATTTTAATCCAGAATAATGAATGGTGGCAATTTATCAATTAAAGCGGAATTTAACACTTAATTTTATAATTCAAGCAATGTTCAAAAATCAATTATCTCATTCATGGATTAACAAGGAATAGTTATGATTCATCATTTAAAGAAAAATTAACATCAATATCAGATTAGAATGCCATAATAACGCCACATACTAAAATCATTAACTCATTCAAGTTTTAATCAAGAATAATTAAATAATTAAAAATTATCATTTAAGCAATTCTCTACCATTTCAGTAATATTCTAAAATTGTCTAAAGTGAGCATTGGAATTTGCATGGATGTTACACGAAAATGGAGCAAGCCTAACAACCTAAAAGTAGTGAATAAATAAAAGAAATAAGGGCAGCTTGATATCTGTCACCCCGCAGTCAGAGGTACAAAGGATTAGTTCAAGGCTGTAACCGGACAGGCTCAGTACTGTCCAACATAGTTATCCTACCAGCGATAACCATGACATCCATTCAGTTAATTAAAATAAGGGGTTGGTGTTCGCAGTCTGGCAGTTATGGATGAAAGTGGGTGGTTGGTCAAGGGAGGGTTGTATACAGAAAAGGAGAAACCGCCATGCAGCTGAAAGGAAACATTTACTCTCTGTTCAACGCATCTATAGACAATTATGGCCAGAGATAATAGGGGGTGGCCAGAAACATTCAATACGAAATGCCAAAACGAAAATTAAGGATACAATCAATCGCACAGGCCAGAAAGCTTCATTCGAAAAAGCCAGAACGAAATTCATGCTACAGGAGTCGTTTACACTGGCAACTGTTTATATGGGAAAATGGACCACGAAAATGCCAAAACGAATGCCAAATTGAATTCCAGAATGCCAAAACGAATTCAAACACCACAAATCGAATTCCAGAATGTCAAAACGAATTCAAACACTATGAAATCGAATTCCATAACTGCCCAAACAAATTCTACACCACGAAAACAAATTCCAGAATGGAAAAACGAATTCAAACCCCACAAATCAAATTCCAGAATGTCAAAATGAATTCAATAGGTGCCAAAGCGATCTCCAGAAAAGCAAAACTAATTCCATAAATGCCAATACGAATTCCAGAAAAGAAAATGGATTCAATAGATGCCCAAGCAATCTCCAGAAAAGAAAAACGAACTCCATAAATTCCAATACGAATTCCAGAAAATAAAACGGATTCAATATATGCCCAAGCGATCTCTAGAAAAGAAAAATGAACTCCATAACCCCAATACGAATTCTAGAAAAGAAAACAGATTCAATAGATGCCCAAGCTATCTCCAGAAAAGCAGAACGAATTCCATAACCCCAGACTGAAACAAACTCGTCTGTAAAAAGAATACACCTCACCAATCACATTGATTCCAAATTGAAACGAAACGCATTAAAAGTCAAGGCACAAGATCCTAGCCTCAGATAGATCAGTTTGTTTAAAACAAGTGAAAACAAAACCTGTGCTGAAAAAAAAAAAACATCTGAAAACGCATAACCCATTGGAAAAAGAACACAAAATAAAATCAGAACCCAATTGGAAGAATCAAACCAAACACTAAACCAAATGAAACCCAATTCATAAAGTAAAACAAACACACACATAAATACGATTAAAACAAACTCCATTTCAAACAGGATAAAATAACTCATAGTGATATACAAAATGCCCACGGTAATAGTAACGCCCACAGTGATATATAAAACACAGACATAAATCTATTTTATCCAAACTGACATACAACAGGAGAGTAAGAAGAAATATTTTATAACCATAACACAATTTCAATCGCCAAGGAACAGAAGGGAAAACCAATCAATCCGACGAGAACCCATGCAGAGATTAGTCCAAGTAGTTTTCATCTCACAAGCCAAGATAAAAATGTTGATAACAATATGAGAGGGCCAAGGTCCTAATACCTTCTATCATGTAAAATGAAAAACATAACGTTGCCTTAACTCCCTCCTCAAATGATGATCGCATGCTCCGTGCCGCTCATGCTCCGTGTTTCTCCCGCTCACCGACCGTCGAGACTACACCGGTACCTCCCATCCAATCGCTAGGGGTACTTTGCTTCCCCCTTAGCCCCCTGAGCTGCAAAGGGGCCACACACAATCCAGGTGGTACGTCTAGCTTCCCAGCTCGCCTCGCAAGGCCGAGCTACCACTCCTATCCGAGCTGAGAAAATCCCAACTCCTCACAAGTAATCAGTCAAGTCACAAATCCGACAGCGTAACGTTATGCTAACCGCTAGTCCCCTTCTTCCTCATATTCCCTTTCTTTTATAGAGTTCTTCCAACCTCCAACTTTCCCTAAATCACATTTTAATTAAGTTTTAATAAAAATATTATAAATATTCTCCTTCGCACAAGTGTCGTCCATCCCCCTCTTTCCTCAAATATTTATTTTCTTTAAATTATTAAATTAATCATTTCCCTCAACCACCTAGAGTTGCTCCTAAATTTCCTCCTAGGTGTTCCTAGATCCCCTTACATGTTTAAATAATTTCCCTAAAAATGAAGTTGCTAAATTAGATCAAATTAGAAGGTTCTTAATTGCAGATTCCTTACTATGTTGACCTCGCTTTTTACCATAAGTTCCCAACTTTCCTTAATTATGTTTCCTCCATTACTTAATTTCCTAATTCTTATTATTCCCTTCTTTCCCCTTTTTATTAGAGCCGAAATGGCAGTTGCGCTATTTATTGTTTTCCCTTTATTATTAATTTAAAATCTTTTTACACTTCCACAAGTTAAATAATTTATTTCCTCTTTACAATTTAAAAACACGGATTTTAATTAAATTATTCCTCTCTTCATTTTACCCTCTAAATTTAAGAAGACTAAAATTTTTACTTAAGTGGGTTTTAGTTTATATCTTTATTTATTTTTATTTCTTTTTAGGGTCTTTTTCTTAAGGCTTAACAAAATTTTACCCTAGAGAAGTTTTAGACTTAGGTTTAGATTCTGAACTGGGCGAAAATTATTTAGGGAAGTCGTTTTAAGAATTTATTAAGGTGTTTAATGTCTTAGGGCCATCTAGGTTTTTTCCTTCCTCAACATCAATGCGACGTGCCCTTCAGGATGCACCATGTGCTCCAAGGGTGCCACTCGCCTCGGTTGTTTATTTTGCGTGACGTGCCCTTCAGGATGCACCACATGCTCCAAGGGTGCCACTCACTAACTTGTGTTTCTTTCACGCGACGTGCCCTTCAGTATGCACCACATGCTCCAAGGGTGTCACTCTCCAACTTGTGTTTCTTTTGCGGGACGTGCCCTTCAGGATGCACCACATGCTCCAAGGGTGCCACTCACCAACTTGACTGATTGGTATACTTCTATAACCCCTGGAGTCTACACTCCTCCAGGTGAACTTGTAGGAGACTAAGGGCTCTAAGGAATAAGGCCGCCACCTTATTCCACGCCCCTTAGAATCATCGTGAGCGATTGTTGCAGTCTTCCCTCATGGCATCGTGGATCCTCTCGAACTAGGTAATCGTTAACCTACAGTTTGAGGCATGGTGGGAGTGCTAGTAGGCTGTGGCAGGGCTGTTTTCCACACCTCTCCCTCAACCTCTCTGGAAATTGTGTGTGGCCCCTTTACTCCATATGTGAGTCTGGTTGGCAAGCTATTGTCATCCTGCATCATCAACAAATGTGTTAAAACATGTCCACATCATAACATCAAATCAATGTAATATCTCGGTAAATAAATCAACCCAAATAACACACTCCCTGACTCAATCCGGAGTCCAAGGGGTTCCATCGATGCCTCTACATACTCAAGGTCCAAAAGCCTGCACACTCAATAAAACTGAGTCAATAGCACATGTCTATGTAAAGAAGTAAAACATCATGTCATCTATCATAACACATCATAATCAAGGATAAATGTTTTAATATAATAAAAGTCTGGATCACTTGCAAGCAAGTGTCCTCAAAGAATAAGTTTTCTCAGTGCACCAGAGCGGGATGTTACAAGCACACTTGGGTCGAACATAATAGAAATATAGGTCTAAACTATTACAGATCCAGGATAAACATTACAAGAGAAAACACAAGTGTTTTTATTTACCAACACGCTTATAGATATGCCAAGGATCTATGATGACAAAAATGAATTGAAGTAAGGCTACAAGATATGGAAATAAAATACCATTCACAATTCATTTCATTTCAGAAATGTTGAGAACACAGTCCCAGTATAGGAAAGAAATCAATCATATTTTTTCCTTCGAATAATACTTAATACAAGTCATAGTAAGAAAATCAATTTAATCCTTGGGTAAATATACAAATTTAAAGTTGACTCTTGGAACTCGACTGTGAGAAGGAGTAATGAGGTTAAAACCTAACACATAGCAAACCAATTCCAGAAATGGTTCCTTAATTGAATTCTTCTACCATTAACTGTGTAGCCCTTCTTGGCAGGGGAAAAATGGAACCCAAGTACCTATTAAGAGAGGGTGAAATCTTCGAGCGTGTGTCCTCACGTGGCTGAAACCCCTGCACAGAGTTGTCAGAAATACCCTTAAAGTTTTGTTCAACAGAAATACAAATAAAATCAAATAAAAGAAATGAGCAATTTTAAGAAAGAGTTTGCCAAAGTAATACTTAACTTAAGTAGAGGGATATGACATAACCATTAACATTTTCTCAATCTGAACTAACCATTAAGAAATGTTGCAATGTGAAAAAAAACATAAGCGACATCACATTTGATCAATGTAACAATATGACATAACCATTGACGAATGTCGTAATCCAACATAAACTAAGAAAAATGTTGCAATGTGATAAAACACTTAATGAAAGTAATGATGTGACATCACCTTTGATAATGTCTATAATGTGAAATAACTATTAATAATATTATTAAATAATGAAACTTTTTCAATCACATCAAATACCATAATGAACAATGGCCAACCAAACTCAACTTATCAGAGCCATTATGATAGTCAGAATGCAACATAACCATTTGGTATTGGGAAGATATAAATTTGACATAAATCAGGGAAGATGAATGGTGCAATTGAACATAACTATTAAGGAATGTGATTTATGGGTAACAAAAGTGAATTGAAATCAATGAAACATAACCCATGGCGAATGTTCTAATGTGACATAACCATTAAGAAACATAACAAATTAACATAAAGTTAGTCAATATGAATGTCGCAATTTGACATAACCATGGAGGAGTGTCTCAATTTTACATAACCCTCTATAAATGTTGCAATGAGACAAAACCTTTAATAAATGTAACAATGTCACATCAAATTTGATGAACATCAAAGTGGGATAAAATAATTAATGAACATCAAAATGGGACATTCCATTTGATGAATGTTATCTTGTCACATAACCATTAACACTGAAAGATCAAGGTATCAATCTGAAATAACTATTAAGAAATTTCACAATATAAAATAACCCTCTATGAATGTTGCAATGGGACAAAACAATTACAAATGTCATAATGTGATAAAACCCATAAAGAATATTGCAATTTGACATCACAATTGATCATTTCATCAACATCGTAGTGCCAAAAAAATACTTAATAAACACTGCAATGTTGCAAAAAATTTGATGAACGTCGTAATGGAACATAACCATTAATGTCCCAAGATTAATGTACTCATCTAAAATATCCATTAGAAATTTTTAATCTAAGATATGTAACATCCCACTCTGGCGCACTGAGAAAACTTATTCTTTGAGGACACTTTCTCGCAAGTGATCTGGCCTTTTATGATGTTAAAACATTTATCCTTGATTATGGTGCGTTATGATAGATGACATGATGTTTTACTTCTTTAAGGTAGACAGGTGCTATTGACTTAGCTTTATTGAGTGTGCAGGGTTTTGGACCTTGAGGATGCAGAGGCATCGGTGGAACCCCTTGGACTCTGGATTGAGTCAGGGAGTGTGCTATTTGGGTTGATTTATTTACCGTGATATTTCATTGATTTCATGATATGATGTTGACATGTTCTGACACAATTGTTGATGATGCAGGCTGATGATAGCTTGCCGACCAGACTCACATATGGAGTAAAGGGGCCACAAACAATTTCCAGAGAGGTTGAGGGAGAGGTGTGGACAACAGCTTTGCGAAAGCCTACTAGCACTCCCGTCGTGGCTCGAACTGTAGGTTAACGATTACCTAGTTCGAGAGGATCCGCGATGTCATAAAGGAAAACTGCGACAGTCGCTCACAATGATTCTAAGGGGCATGCAATAAGGCAGGGGCCTTATTCCTTAGAGCCCTTAGTCTCCCACAAGTTCACCTGGCGGAGTGTTGACTTCAGGGGTTATAGATGTCTACCAATCAGTCAAGTTGACGAGTGGCACCCTTGGAGCACGTGGTGCATCCTGAAGGGCACATCATACAAAAGAAACACCAGTTGGCGAGTGGCACCCTTGGAGCACGTGGTGCATCCTGAAGGGAACGTCGCACAAAAGAAACACAAGAAGCGAGTGGCACCCTTGGAGCATGTGGTGCATCCTTAAGGGCACGTCGCGCAAAGGAAATGAACGAGGTGAGTGGCACCCTTGGAGCACGTGGTGCATCCTGAAGGGAACGTCACATTGATGTTGATGAAGGAAACAAACCTAAATAGCCCTAAGACAATAATGCCTTAAGAAATCCTTAAAAAACATCCCTAACCAAGTGTCGCCCAGTTCAGAATCTAAGTCCTAAGTCTAAAAACTTCTCAGGGTAAAATTTTAGTCTAACCTTAAGAAAAAGGACCCTAAAAATAAAAGTAAAAAAATTAAGCAAAAACCCACTTAAGTAATAGTTAGTCTTCATAAAATTCTTGGGGTAAATGAAGAGAGTAAGAATTTAATCAAAAATAGTAGATTTAAAAATTTCAAAGAAGAAATTATTCATTAACTTGTGGAAGTACAAAGATATTAAATTAATAATAAAAGGAAAAGATTTAATAACGCAACTTCCATTTTGGGATTTAATAAAAAGGGGAAATAAGGGAATAATAAGAATTAGGAAACTAAGTAATGGAGGAAACTTAATAAAGGAAAGATGGGAACTTATGGTAAAAATCACGATCAACATAGTAAGGAATCTGCAATTAAGAACCTGCTAATCTGAGCTAATTTAGTAACACCCATTTTAGGAAAGTATTTAAAACATGTAAGGGGATATAGGAACACCTAGGAGTAAATTTAGGAGTGACTCTAGGTGGGTGAGGGATTTGAGACATTTAATAAATTTAAAGAAAATATTTATTGGAGAAAAGAGGGGGATGGACGACACTTGTTTGATGGAGAATATTTAGAATATTTTATTGAAACTTAATTTAAAATTAGAATTAGGAAAGTCGGTGGGTCTCAAAACTCTATAAAAGAAAAGTGAGATGAGGAAGAAGGGGATCAGCTGTTAGCGTAATGTTACGCTGTCGGATTTGTGACTTGACTGATTACTTGTGAGGAGTTGGGATTTTCCAGCTCAGATTGGAGTGGTAGCTCGGCCTTGCGAGGCGAGCTGGGAAGCTAGACTTACCCTCTAGATTTTGTGTGGCCCCTTTGTGGCTCGAGGGGCTAAGGGGGAAGCAGAGTACCCCTAGCGATTGGCTAGGAGGTACCGGTGAGGTCTCTACGGTCGGCGAGCGGGAGCGGCACAGAGCGCGGGATGTGGCGCGGAGCGCGGGATGTCATCCGAGGCGGGTGAAAGGCAACGGTATTATTTTTATTTATGGTAGAGTAGAACGCATTTGGATATATGGTTAGATCTGCATGTGTTAAGTTGGTAAACTGATTTTTAGTTTCATGACTAAATTTTTATAGCCTGGCTGAAGGATTGTTGATTGATTTTTGTGACCTTCCTTGGATCTGTGTGATCTCCCGCCATGCCTTGCATTGTTGTCTGCGTTTTTACCTTTGCAGTGGCGTTTATATGTTCATGGCTGTGTGTAGGGAATTTATATGTTAATGGCTATGTGTATGGCGTTTATATGTTAATGTCTTTGTGTAGGGCGTTTATATGTTAATGGCTGCGTGTATGGAGTTTATAGGTTAATGGTTGTGTGTATATATAACTGGGGCATTTTCCGGTTAAGACTGTGGGCGTTCTAATCTTTGTGGGGGCGATTTGATTCTACTGGGCGTTTTTATTTTCTCTGTGAGCGAAATTATTCCCGTGGGCATTTTTCCTTTGCCTGTGGGTGTTTTTAATTAGTAATGGTGTTCTTGACTGTGTGAATTATTTATTATTTATTGTTCTGGACTGTGTAAATTTTTATTTATTGTTTGGGACTGTGTAAAAAAAAATTATTATTTATTTTTCTGGAATTTTCCTTGACTGTTGCAACCCAACCTTAGCATTTGGACTGAGTGTTTGGGATTCGATCTTGGGGTCCATGTAGTGTACTGTTCTTTCATTAAGTTTCTGGAGTCGTT
This sequence comes from Picea engelmannii, assembly GCA_009831015.1. Classification (NCBI taxonomy): domain Eukaryota; kingdom Viridiplantae; phylum Streptophyta; class Pinopsida; order Pinales; family Pinaceae; genus Picea; species Picea engelmannii. The sequence goes on along the minus strand of ML778318.1, from coordinate 670,987 downwards.
TCTTAATTTTGGGACCAAAATCTATGCAGTGATAGCGTGAGGGGGATTCGAATTTTCTGTTTTGTGCCATTTTGGTATTTTCCAGTTGTTAGCTGCCAGAGTTAATTTTCTAATGTCTTCCTGAGAAGTCAACCATGAGTTTCCTGGGATGACAGCGCGTGGTTGTTGAACTTTTCTCTTGCCTTAAGGTTGACTGCGAGAAGGCATGTTGGAAGTTTCTCATCTGGACGTCCGCGAATCCACGGTGCTGAGGTGGATAGCCCGGGAAAAAACTCCTTCCTTACCCGAGTGGGAGCGACCTTCTTGTGTTGGGAGATGATAGTACCGACCCCTTGACCCTAAAACCTTAAAAATGTATTTTCCCGCATTATACATTGGTGGCTAAATCCTTTCTGAAGTTTTTATTTTTTGGTGGAATAATAATTAGGTAATCATAACCCCCAAAAGTAGGTAATGGTGATTTACTGATGAATATAATGTTCTGTTTCTAGCGGCATAATTCTGTTGATACGGAATTGAAATGATTTAAATTTTATTTAAAATGTTATATCAAATAATCGATGAATATTTTGTTATGTTGATAGCGGCCTCATTCTGTTGATATGGAAATCAAATGGTGATTTACTGATGAATATAATGTTGTGTTGCTAGCGACATAATTCTGTTGATACGGAATTGAAATGATTTAATTTTTATTTAAAATGTTATATCAAATAATCGATGAATATTTGTTCTGTTGATAGTGGCCTGATTCTGTTGATATGGAATTCAAATGGTGATTTACTGATGAATATAGTTTTCTGTTGCTAGCGGCATAATTCTGTTGATACAGAATTGAAATGATTTAATTTTTATTTAAAATTTTATATCAAATAATCTAGAACCCTGAATAAACGATCATTATTAATTTCAACCTTAACCCAATGTGGTGAGGGCTTGTCTCTTATCCCCTGCTTGTTAAGACAATGTCCTTGGAAGTATTATTGTGTGATAATAATTATATTATTACCACGAGACCAAAATAAAAACTTACTAGTATAGTGGTGAGTTTTAAATTAGGTTTTATCCATTGAATAAATGAGAATTAATTGAGTAGCGTAGCTTAGTCAACAGGTTGGGTTCAGTAACTCACTATATAGATTCTTTGCATTTCAATAATTAAATATATATATTTGTTATTCTTCATAATGAAGGTCATATCATGTTCATGTTCACTTATACCTGAGTATTGTGAATTGTTGGTTAGGTATAGCATAGTATTATGTGCCTTGGAGGTTTCTAAATTTTATTTCTCTTGCTAATTTGTTCTTAAAATGTTGCTTAAAGGATGAATAATTGATAGGAGATTATTTTAATCGCACCATCACTGTATGAACGGTCTTGGGGTAGTGACTTCGTCTGCCACTAAGGGTTTATTGTTGAACTTATCGGTGGTTTAATAATCGAATTCTGTCATCTTAAAAGAATTATCATAATCATTACTTTTCAGATTTTCTATTTTCCTTATTATTGGTAAATTGTCATTTTATTATCATTTCGTCATTTGTTATTTAAATTTCACTGCCAAATTTAGTTCAACAAAAGAAGAAGAAAAATATATATTTTTCTATAGAATGAATGAATACTAATAGTAACACCTTATAATTCTCAATATAACAGGTTACCTTAGTTAGCATTGGTTCAATGAAAGTAAATGGCCTACAAACTGAGATTGGGTTAAAATTTAATTGCCCAACTAGAATTGGGTAATAATTAAAGTGGGAGTGGAAAATTGTCGAGGTCATGGTTAATTCATTTTGATAGAACTGTTGCATTTAGTTTCCAATGCCAAATGACTTAGTTATAATGTTAGTTATTCCAGTTAGCCTACATATGATGTTTTTGTTTCAAACCTTGGAGAAGTGTTGACTGGCATAACTGAGTTCAATGAATGATGATATGAATGGCGCCTTGAAGTAAAAGATTACCATTGCCTCTTGAATTAAAATAAGGTTAATTTCTTTGCGCTCGCACTTATGTCATTTCATGATGGAATTAGTAATCAATCTCTTGCACTGTGGAATTCATGGGTTGTGTGTTGATTCATACGACTTATCGCGCGATGATTGTCATTGATGTTTGTTGATTTAGAATTTTATTTTCTTGGTCTGTTGTGTCGGGAGTGAATGTAGACACCTCCATGTTCCTTAGAACAGTCGCCAGCCCTGAGACCTTAAATGGTTAAAATCGATGGGAACCTGGGATTGAGCGTTGCTTATGTGTCTTGGAGGTCCTAACCATTGCAGGGTAGGATGGATGGGTAGTCAGTCTGACTTATTTTTAAGTGATCGTCATTAATGCATGCAGTTGCATGTTGTACGATGTATGTCGTCTTGTTGTGTTTGTCTTGCTTGCATCTTGTTCGTCGTCAGGTTACTAGTTTCTGCCTTAGCAGTTGGCCAGGAGCCTATCTGACATTCTCTCTCTCCGGAGTAGAGAACTAAGATTAAACACCCTGCTTTCCTGTGCAGAAATAGTAAATCTACTACTGTGGATTCTTCCATCTATGTTCGTACTGTACATAACACCGTATGTCATTTAATTCTTTCAGTTACTTGTTGTGCGCCTTATTTCTTCTTGTTGTGATCATCGTGGATGCGTATGTTAATCGTCGGGTGGCAAAGTAGAGTCGATTATGTTTGTTTCCCTTGTACGTGCGCACACACTTGTAAAAAAAAAAATAAGAAAAAATAAAAAAAAATCACTTCTTATATGAGAGGTTGTCGACGTAACGAGGGGGTACATTACATAAATATGGATGAATGTCAAAATGTGACAAAAACCTTAATCAATATCGCAATGTGAAAAAACTCTTAATGAATGTCACAATGTCATAATATCTTTAATGACAGTCACAATTAAACATAACCATTTGGGAATGGGAACATAGCAATTTAACACAATTCAATGAATAAATGTCGCAATTTATCATAACCATTGAGGAATGTGATTTATGGGTAAACAAAATCATTGCAACATAACCCTTGATGGATGTTGCAATGCAACAAAACCATTAAGGAATGTAACAGTTTAACATAAATTTATCCACTATGAATGTCACAATGTGAAATTGATACTCACCCTTGGTCGATACTTCTTTCTATAAGCATCAATGGTACCCTAGTTAGGAAACCCTTTCTCTTTGAGAACTTATGGATCACACACCCGTACAGTTCACCTTGTTCACCAAAGCTTCATATGCATGGGATTGATATGAAGTAACAATAGTCAAAGTAGAAAATAATCAAAACTATGAAAACACTCAGGTGAATCTATGGTTGTCGTTAAAGTCATGCCCAACAAATAAACTCCCATGGAATTCAAATCGGCTAACATCTTGGCAAGGGGAAGAAATGAAACAAGTTTATTTATGCAAATCTCTCTCTTTCAAGTGAAAAGGCTCTCTAACACGAGTATCGATCAATGGTCTAATACCATCATACATCCATATTCACTTCATATCTATCATGCACCAAGAGAGATCAAATCCCTCCAGGTGAAAACCTTTTTTAGAGTGAAAAGATTAAGGAAAGATTTACACCTCAAGGGATTTGATCCCTCTTGTTGCATAATATATCAAGTTAGGATGAATCACACGAAATTGAGTAACAAATTTAAATCATAATTTGTATATGTATATGTTTTGTATGAATTTATCCTTTAAACTTTACTATCATTTTTAATTTAGAGAGTACAATCAAGAATAAATCTTCAAAAGTTACATGAAGATTATGGTGAATAGAAATGACGTAACAATGTTCATAAAGTTTCATGAGGATTATGCTGAATAGAAATAAAATAATGAATTTTCTTTGGAAGAGGTCACCATCTTTCTTCATTGAATTCTTTTTTTTTTCCTTCTAGTGCCTAATTGTGACATCCCCAAAAATAAAGTATTTTTGAAATTTAAATTTGTTGGAAATTTATTTCGTTTTTAGTAAATTCGAATTTGGAAAATTTTTGCCATTTATGGCAATTTCGAATTTCGAATTTGATAATTGTGATTAATTATTATGACTATTGGGCAGAGACCTAATTTGACCCAACTAACTATTTGAATATGACACTTGTATAAAAACAAAATATTTTATATTGATTTCAGGAGGACAAATGGAACAACCATGTTAAATTTAACTGACCATGAGTCCATGAGTGGGGAACATGTTGGAACTACCTCTAGGCTGATTGTTACAAGTGGAAAATTAGTGATTTGTCCATTGGCAGCCCCTGAAAATCAAGGATTTAGAAAGCTCCGAGAATTCCCAAGGGAGGGAAAAAGACCTAGGCAAATTGATAAATATCATATGTGAGGAGGCAGGACGCTGTCAAGTATGCTGGGAAAGAGACTATTGATTTTTACTTGCTGTTATGAACACTACTGAGCAAGTGTGAGGCAAGAAGAATCTACTGGAATTGAAGAACATTGTTGAGGGGGAGTTCCTAGTTCACTCTCATGGATTCATAGTCAGGCTAGGGGGTGAATCAGGCAAGTGATTTTGGCTGCCTATTCTACGATTGGGAGGAACGTGGTTGTTCCCTTTGTCGTTCCATGAATTGGTTTAGATATGTTAGAATCCTCCTTCTTTGCTTGAATGATTTTGGATAATATGATATTATGCATCTGTTGGTGTTAAGATGAAATAATTTCCATGGATGATATATGTTTTTTTTTTTGTATGAAGTTACAGTCAAAAGTTAAATCTCTAGGCAGAATTACCTATCTACACTTGAACTTGAAAGAACAGATCTATATATAGGAGTATGTTCATTTCTATAACCAAAATATTAGGTATATCTATCCATAAATATTTGGAGTTGAGCAATTATATATATATTTTACATATCAACTTATATATATATATATCATTACAGTTTATTATATGTTGTAGGAACGATTGTATCTATATGGTTTATGTAGGTCATATATTGGATAATCACCTATTATATTAAGGAATATACTTATATTACTACTATATTGTGACTCATTGTCACCACAGGTTCCACGTACAAGTGTATGGGTTTATAAACAACACATATTGTCTGTAGTGGTAATATAATTGAATCTGGATAGTGAAATATTTTAAAAAACCACTGTGTTTTTTGTCGTGCTTAGGATAGATCTATTTTGCTTGAAGCATTACATTCATCATGCAAATTTTGAAAATTCAGTCCTAGAAAATCTTCTACCTGTCATAATATCATCATGAGACATAGGAATTTAAGGGTTCATTTCTGTAGTGGATTTTCAAACCTGTGTAAACATTTGTAGAAAACTGGAACAAATTTTCATAACTATTATATCTTTTTTTTTAACTGTACAGATTTAAAGGCCTTATTAATTTAATAAGGGGTTCACAAAGTATCAAACAAACTAATGACTACAGTTATGAATATATATATGTAAATGTTCATTCAGTAATCGTTATAATGGATGGAACAGAATTATTAGCATACAATTGTAAAGGATTACGCTATAATCAAATCACGGAGACATCATTCACGTTACACTGATAGATTCCATACTCTTATGAATACCCAAGGCTTAAGATTTCAGCTAAACCATCTGGACAAGGAAACGATTAACTCAGACATTCGTACGTTCGTAAAACTAGGTACTTAGTTCCATAAATTGGAGCAGACTCGGGTCGAACACAACAGAAGGATAGGTATAAACTATTACAGATCCAGGATAAACATTACAATAGAAAACACAATTGTTTTTATTTACCAACACACTTCTACGTATGCCAAGGATCTACAATGAAAAAAATGAATTGAAGTAAGGCTACAAGAGATGGAAATAAAATATGTAACATCCCGCCCTGTCGCACTGAGAAAAACTTATTCTTTGAGGACACTTGCTCACAAGTGATCTGGACTTTTATGATAAGAAAACATTTATTCTTGATTATGATGCGATATGATAGATGACATGATGTTTTACTGCTTCGACATGGACAGGTGCTATTGACATAGTTTTACTGAGTGTGCATGGTTTTTGACCTTGAGGATGAAGAGGCATCGACGGGACCCCTTGGACTCCAGATCGAGTCAGGGAGTGTGCTTTGGGGTTGATTTTTTACTCTGATTTTAGTATATTTGATTTGATGATATGATGTGGTCATGTTCTGATACGATTGTTGATGATGCATATTGATGATAGCTTGCCGACTCACATATGGATTAAAGGGGCCATGCACGATTTCCAGAGAGGTTGAGGGAGAGGTGTGGATAGCAGCCCTACCACAGCCTACTAGCACTCCCGCCGTGGCTCAAACTGTAGGTTAACGATTACCTAGTTCTAGAGGATCCACGATGTTGTGAGGGTAGACTGCGACAGTCGCTCATGATGACTCTAAGGGGTGTGCAATAAGGCGGGGGCCTTATTCCTTAGAAACCCTTAGTCTCCCACAAGTTCACCTGACGAAGTGTTGACTCTAGGGGTTATTGATGTCTACCAATCAGTCAAGTTGGCGAGTGGCATATTTGGAGCACGTGGTGCATCCTGAAGGGCACGTCACGCAAAAGAAACACAAGAAGCGAGTGGCACCCTTGGAGCACGCGGTGCATCCTGAAGGGCACGTCGCGCAAAAGAAACGAACGAGGCGAGTGGCAACCTTGGAGCACGTGGTGCATCCTTAAGGGCATGTCACATTGATGTTGATGAAGGAACAAACCTAGATGGCCCTAATACTTCTAACACATTAATAAATTCTTAAACAATTTCCCTAAATAATTGTCGCCCCGTTCAGAATCTAAATAGAAGTCTAAACCTTCTCTAGGGTAAAATTTTGTTTAACCTTAAGAAAGGACCCTATAAAAATAAAAATAAAAATTTAAAATAAAACCCACTTAAGTAATAGTTTAGTCTTCATAAAATTCTTGGGGTAAATGAAGAGAGTAAGAATTTAATTAAAACTAGTGGATTTAAAAAAATTTCAAAGAAGAAATTAATTCTTAACTTGGGAAAGTATAAAAAGATATTAAATTAATAATAAAAGGAAAGGATTAAATAGCACAACTGCCATTTTGGATTTTTTTAAAAGGGGAAAGGAGGGAAAAATAAAAATTTAGGAAACTAAGAATTGGAGGAAACATAATAAAGGAAAGAAGGGAACTTATGGTAAAAAGCGAGGTCAACATAGTAAGGAATCTTCAATTAAGAACCTTCTAAAAATGAATTAATTTAGAAACATCATTTTAAGGAAAGTATTTAAAACATGTAAGGGGATCTAGGAACACCTAAGAGTAAATTTAGGAGCAACTCTAGGTGGGTGAGGGAAATGAGACAATAAATAAATTTAAAGAAAATAATTTTTGAGGAAAGTGGGGGATGAATGACACTTGTACAATGGAAAATTTTTAGAAGATATTCATTAAAAGTTAAATTAAAAGAGATTTAGGGAAAGTTTCGAAGAGAAAAACTCTATAAAAGAAAGGGAAGATGAGGAAGAAGGGGATCGGCTGTTAGCGTAATGTTACGCTGCCAGATTTGTGACTTGACTGATTACTTGTGGGGAGTTGGGATTTTCCAGCTCGAAGAGGAGTGGTAGCTCAGCCTTGCGAGGCGAGCTGGAAGCTAGACTTACCATCTGGATAGTGTGTGGCCCCTTTGAGGATCAGGGGGCTAAGGGGGAAGTGGAGTACCCCTAGTGATTGGCTGGGAGGTACCGGTGAGGTCTTGACGATCGAGGATCAGGAGAGGCATGGAGCACAAGCGCGGGACAACGTCTTCGAGTTTTCGTCGTCGGTCACAGGTACGCAAGTGCATTTTTGGTTTAAGAATAAAAGAAAAATTTGTTGAATTTTTGTATATGATTCCCTTGATGACAAAGGTTGCGCTGAGTGTTGGATAGTAGTTTTACTTTGTCATTAGAATTCTAAGCCAACTTGGAGGTAGTTTAGTTTCATCCTTTAGTAAAAAAATTCGGATGAGTTTTGTGGCGTGTAAGTTCTTTTTCTGAAGTGTTACCCACTGTCCATATATGTTCAATGACCTTACACTCTTTCCTGTAGTGCAACTCTTGCATTTGTCAGTCGAGACAGAGATTCTCATTCCATCCTTGCGATTAGTGGTAAATCTTGATCGGTTTTCTATAGCCTTGAAAAAAAGGGGAGGGGGAGTTCACTGATTTCTTATTTCCGATGGCCTACATTCCTATATTTATGTGGTAGCACTGTGATAGATGGGGTAAAAGAAGTAAAACTATTTACACGTTATCCCTGCCGTGGTGATTCGGTAGGGTTGAGAAGGAAAACATGGTTTTATATTATTAAACTAGTAGGATGCATCCTCAGAGTAGGAATGCGGCTGGCTATTAACCTAGCCCTGCATTTGCATCACCCTAAAGGGGTAAACAAACTATGTAAATTAGTAATCCCTTTATCTGATTCTATATTTATGACGTAAGTGGCCGAGTGGAACCATGAGCGAGTGGATTTATTCACTGGTTCAGCGTGAGATTTCCTAGCTCTGAATTTCGTAATGGTCGATTAATCCTCAGCTTGACTCTTGGCAACCTTAACTCTTGTAACGTTTCATGCCTTACAGGTGAGCTTTAATAGATTGGAATGTGAATTTAGGCATGTATGCTGTAGGAACTGTCCACTTGATTATTCGGTTGTCATGGGGATCGAAAAGCTATAATTCCGGTCATCGCTCTCCCTTCATCTCCTTGCAAAGAATTCAGTGTGATAATCTAGGCTGTGATCGCCAACGAACGCTTACCCTGTGACAGCCTCCTCTTGAAATTGTGATTGGATGACCCACGCAGGGATCCCATTTACCTTGGACTGGGAATCCGCATTTTCCCGTGTTATTCCAGTTTTATTTTGGGGCGGTTTTGTCTTTGTTTTTCCAAGAATTACCATCCTTACCCTGCGTGTATTGTTGACCGAGAGATCTCCCATTCCCTGGTGGCTGCATTTACCTATTTTCCTGCCACGTGCACCACTCCATGCCTGACAACCTTTTATTACAAATTTCTTTTTTTCAGTGTATTACTCGGGAGATTGACCAAACTCCCGTTTGGGGTCGGCGCCTCTAACTAATGGATGGGTAGCCTAATCTTTAGCAGTGGTGTGTGCGTGAGGGACAACGTTAGTTAGGCACAGGATCTAGACCACCACAGTTTTAGATATTTGTTTCTCTGGCAGTGGAAACCTCTGAGAAGAACTGCGAATCATTGCGCCTGGGGTTTACCTTGCTTTAATGTCGGTTTTCTATATTAAATGTCATACTATAACCGCCTAATTTAATTGTTGGAGTTAAGGGCTTGATTAGTTGCTTCTTGGTTAGTTGATGGTAGCCTTCTAGTTAATTGGTTACTTAGTTTAATTGCCGGACTAGCAGCCTTTAACGTCCTTGATTATAAAAGTAATGGCTGAGTATTAATCCATACCTTCTAGTTAGCCTTTAAATAATGAGAATTATTTGAGTTGCTAGAGGTGAATTAGGGTTAAGATAATTGATGTTTCTAGTATCATTGACAAACCAGCTCTATAATTTAATTGTTGTATAACTTTATAATCTGCGCTACTATCGATATAAAGGAGTTCGTTCTAGTGTTCCTTGTGTAAGAAACTAGATATTTTAATAAAATATTGGGCCCTTGTAACTTTTGTTTCTCATAGGAGATAAAATACTTCTTAAAGTCATCTAATCAATTTCCATCATTCAAGTTAAAGATAATGCTTAGGGAAGGGTTAATGTTAATGTTGATATTGGTTTAGAGAATAATAATAGATGCAAAGTGATACTGAATGTATGCTTATGGTAATGTAATGCTAATATTATTATTGCTTAACGGTAATGATATTTATTTAATTGTTATTCAATTGTTATTTAATTGTTTTTTATTTAATTCTTATGTAATTGCAATGTTATTTATTAATTTCTATTTAATTGGTGGTGAAGCATGAAATGTATTGCTATTTTAGGGCAATGTTAGGGTAACATTAAATGAAGGGATGATGTAAATTTAATGGAAATGTCACTGAAAATTTATTATTATTAATGATATAATTTGGTATGGTAATGGGTAGTAGCATAGTTGATGTAATTTATGTCGATACTGTAATGAATTGTAATGTGAGGAATTGTTAATGAAATGTTAATGTAAATGAATGTGTTGTGAGATAATGGAATGTAGCGCAATTTTCAATTGCTTTATAGTTATGGAAAGTTTATGTCCGCGGATGTTATTTTTAATGCTTTTTCGATTTGGAATAATAATATTTGGGAATAATGATATTAAAGCTAGTAAGTTTTTTAGTGATAAATTTTAATGCATTGTCGATTATGGAATAATGATTATGTGGTGATCATTTTAGGGTATTGTTAAGGTAAAGGATATAGATAACATAAGGGGTCAGGTCTTTGTCCTTAGTTAGTTGTCATAATAAAAATGCAATGTGGTCATTATCTTATGGAAATGAAGTTGAAGGTTATTATCCTTGATAACAAATAAAATACGATGTACTGAACTAAGGGAATTAAATCATTATGATTTAGTGATTGGGGATGTACAACCAATTGAAATTGCTTTAGTAATAGAACTGCATTTAAATTGGATTTGCTATTAAATGAATTTACAATTATTTGACTTGCGCATTGTAGAGGACATGGTTGATCCTTAAATATTATTGCACTTGGATATATACATTCTGTTGCTTGGCCTGCTTCTGTCGGGTGGGACGTAGACACCTCCATGTTCCTCAGAATAGTCACCAGCCCTGAGACCTTAAATGGTTAAAATCGACGGGAACCTGGGCTTGAGCGTTGATTGTGTGTCTTGGAGGTCCTAACCATTGCAGGGCAGGACGGGCGGGTAGTCAGACTTATTATGTCTATTGATTGTCATTCTTGCTTGCAGAGGTTTATGTGCATCTTAGATTTCTATGCTGACATCGCATTGCATGCTTCATGTTCGTCGTCGTATGGCGACGCCGAGTTTAATGTCTGTTTCCCTTGTACACGCGTGCACACACTTTTAAAAAAAAATAAAAAAAATTGCACTTGTTATACGAGGTTGTCACTGTAACGAGGAGGAACGTTACAAAATACCATTCACAATTCATTTCATTTCAGAAATGTTGAGAACACAATCCCAGTATAGGAAAGAAATCAGTCATATTTTTTCCTTCGAATAATACTTAATACAAGTCATAGTAAGAAAATAAATTTAATCCTTGGGTAAATATACAAATTTAAAGTTGACTCTTGGAACTCGAATGTGAGAAGGAGTAATGAGGTTAAAAGATAACACACAGCAAACCAATTCTAGAAATGGTTCCTTAATTGAACTCTTCTACCATTAATTGTCTAGGTCTTCTTGGTACGTGCAAAAAGGAACCCGGGTACCTATTAAGAGGGGGTGAAGTCTTCGAGTGTGTGTCCTCACGTGGTAGAAACCCCTGCACAGAGTTTCAAGAAATACCCTTAAAGTTTTTTTCAACACAAATACAAATAAAATAAACGAGCAATTTTAAGAAAGAGTTTTCCAAAGTAATACTTAACTTAAGTAGAGGGATATGACATAACCGTTAACATTTTCTCAATCTGAACTAACCATTAAAAAATTTTGCAATGTGAAAAAAAAAATAAGCAACATCACATTTGATGAATGTAACAATATGATATAACCATTGACAAATGTCGTAATCCGACATAAACTAAGAAAAATGTTGCAATGTGATAAAACACTTGATGAAAGTCATGATGTGATATCACCTTTGATAAATTCTATAATGTGAAATAACTATTAATAATATTACTAAATAATGAAACTTTTTCAATCACATCAAATACCATAATAAACCATAATGAACAATGGCCAACCAAACTCAACGCATTAGAGCCAGTATGATAGTCAGAATGCAACATAACCATTTGGTATTGGGAAGATATAAATTTGACATAAATCAGGGAAGATGAATGGTGCAATTGAACATAACTATTAAGGAATGTGATTTATGGGTAACAAAAGTCAATTGAAATCAATGAAACATAACCCATGATGAATGTTATAATGTGACATAACCCATGATGAATGTTCTAAGGCGACATAACCATTAAGAAACATAACAACTTAACATAAAGTTAGTCAAAATGAAAGTCACAATTTGACATAACCATGGAGGAATGTCCTGTAACAACCAAATATTTCTAAACATCATTTACTTTCATAAGAAATTTGTTTCATGAACTGAGATAATAACTTCATAACATAACAACAATCTTCATAATAGAAACTTCAGTAACTTAAATTTATCAATGATTAATGATTTCATGGAAGAATGAAATAAACACATAATTTAACAAATTACCTGGTTCTGATGCTAATTTCTATTACCTTGCTGCCTTGATGTTTCCTTCCTTCTACCTGATACACAAACCAACCCAGCCACAAACAAAGAATAACTGCCCAAACCTATTTTCCTCCCTGCCAACTAGGAAAACTACCTAGCTCCAAGATATCTACGGATATCCTGGCCCCCGTGCCCAAAACCTCCAACAACCCGGTGCCTCAACTGATCAAAAGTGCCACAGCCAGAGCGCTACTTCTCCCTGCAAATCTCACAGTCCTCCCAGAATCCATCCAATGTTGCAATGCTGTAATCCAACATAAAACAAGAAAAATGTTTCAATTTGACAAAACCCTTGATGAATGTCACAATTTTGCGTAATCTTTGAAAAATCTATAATGCGACATAAATATTAAAAATATTATCAAACCGTTAACCCAGGTCAACCACATCAAATACTATAGTGAACCAAAATGAACAATGTCCAACCAAACTTGATGCAACATATCCTTGATGGCAATCACATTGCAGCATAACCATTTGGGATTGTGAACATAACAATTTGACAAAAGTTAGTGATGAAATGTTGCAATTTAACATAACCCTTCATAAATGTGATTTATGGGAAACCAAACTCAATACAACATAACCCATAATGAATGTTGAATTGTAACTCAACTATTAAGGAACGTAACAATTTAACATAAATTTAGCGAATTTGAATGTCACAATTTGACAAAACAATTGAGGAATTTCATAATATGACATAACCCTCAATGAACATTGCAATTCTACAAACCCCTTAATGAACGTAAAAATATAACATCATATTCGATGAACATCATAGTGAAATTAAATCCTTAATGAAAATTGCAATGTGACTTCACATTAAATGAATGTTGTAATGCGACAGTACCATTAATGTTGTAACCTGAATGTCTCAATTTGAAATAACCATTAAGAAATGTCGCAGTCCAATATAACCCTCAATGGATGTCTCAATTCCAAATTACATTTGATCATTTGATGAACATCATAATGTGAAAAAATCCTTAATGAACATTGCAATGTGACATCACATTTGACGAATGTCATAATGTGACAAAAACCATATGTGACATCACATTTGATCAATGTCACAATCTGACATAACCATTGAAGAATGTCGTAATCCAACATAAACTAAGAAAAATGTTGCAATTTCATAAAACACTTGATGAAATTCATGATCTGACATCACCTTTGATAAAGTCTATAATGTGAAATAAATATTAATAATATTATTAAACAATGAAACATGTTCAATCACATCAAATACCATATTAAACCATAATGAACAATGTCCAACCAAACTCAATGCAACAAATCCTTTATGGTAGTGAGAATGCAACATAACCATTTGCTATCGGGAAGATATAAATTTGACATAAATCAAGTAAGATGAATGGTGCAATTGAACATAACTATTAAGGAATGTGATTTATGGGTAACAAAAGTGAATCGAAATCAATGAAACATAACCCGTGATGAATGTTGTAATGTGACATAACCATTAAGAAACATAACAAGTTAACATAAAGTTAGTCAATATGAATACCACAATTTGACAGAACCATGGAGGAATGTCACAATTTGACATAACCCTCGATGAATGTTGCAATGTGACAAAACCCTTAATAAACATAACAATGTCACATAACATTTGATGAAAATCGCAGTGGGACAAAATCATTAATGAACATCAAAATGGGACATTCCATTTGATGAATGTTATATTGTCACATAATCATTAACACTGCAAGATCAAGGTATCAATTTGAAATAACCATTAAGAAATGTCGCAATCTAAGATAACCCTCTAGGAATTTCAAAATGTGACAAAACAATTACGAATTTCATAATGTGATAAAAACCATAATGAATATTTCAATTTGACATCACATTTGATCATTTCATGAACATCGAAGTGCCAAAAAAATACTTGATGAACACCACAATGTGACATAAAATTTGATGAATGTTGTAATGCAACATAACCATTAATGTTCCAAGATGAATGTATTCATCTAAAATAGCCATTAGAAATGTTTAATTTAAGATAGTCGTGGATGAATGTCAAAATGTGAAAAAACCCTTAATCAATGTCGCAATGTGAAACAACCCTTAATGAATGTCAGAATGTTGTAATATCTTTAATGACAATCACAATTAAACATAACCATTTGCGATTGGGAATATAGAAATTTAACATAATTCAATGAATACATGTTGCAATTTATCATAACCATTGACTAATGTGATTTATGGGTAACCAAAATCATTGCAACATAACCCTTGATGAATGTGGCAATGCAACATAACCATTAAGTAACAATAAAATTTAACATAAGTTTATCCACTATGAATGTCACAATGTGGCATAGCTTTTGATGAATTTGGTAATATTACATTACCATTAATGTTGTAATATTAGTCTATATTGGCATGCCACTACAATTTATACTCCGGGATCTAACCACTAGCCGATACTTCTTTCGATAAACATCAGTTGTACCACAGGTAGGAAACCCTCTCGCTTTGAAAATTTATGGCTCAGACACCCGAAGAGTTCACCTTTTTCACCATAGCTTCATATGCATGGGCTTGAGATGAACTAACAATAGTCAAAGAAGAAAATAATCAAAACTATGGAAACACTCAGGTGAATCTATGGTTGTCATTAAATTCATGCTCAATAAAGAAACTCCCATGGAATTCAAATCAGCTACCATCATCGCAAGGGGAAGAAAGGAAACAAATATCTTTATGGAAATCCCTTTCTTTCAAGTGAAAAGGGGATCTAACACCAATATCGATCAATGGGATAATACCATCATAGATCCATCTTAACTCCATATCTATCATGCACTAAGAGAGATCAAATCCCTCGAGGTGAAAAATGTTTTTAGAGTGAAAAGATTAAGGAGATATTTGCACCTCAAGGGATTCGATCCCTCTCAGTGATTAGTATATCAAGTTAGGATGAATAACAAGAAATTTAGAAACAAATTTAGATCATAATTTGTCTATGTATATGTTTTGTATGAATTTGTCCTTTAAAATTTACTATCATTTTTAATTTAGAGAGTACAATCAAGAATAACTTTTCAAAAGTTACATGAGGATTATGGTGAATAGAAATAAAGTAACAATGTTCAATGGTATGGTAAAGAAGGTGAATTGTAAGAATGTAATAGTATAATTATAATAAATAATAAAGAGAATATGTAGTGAGGAGTCTCAATATATCTTGTTCATCTTTTCTATTACCCACGTGTTCTAGCTTTCTCTTTGTGTAACATCCCACTCTTGCGTGCATTGAGCGAACTTATTCTCTGAGGACACTTTCTCGCAAGTGATCCGAATTATGATACTTTGGGGAATTTGATTAAGATTATGAGGCATTATGAATTGATGACATGTGATTTTTCTGCATTGACATAGACATGTGCTATTGACTCGGTTTTCCCTAAGTGTGCAGGATTTTTGACCTCGGGGATGAAAAGGAATTGATGTGACCCCTTGGATTCTGGATCGAGTTATGGAGTGGACTATTGGGGTTTGATTGTTTTATATATGAAATTTGTTCATGTGATTATATGATATGATTATGTATATGTTCTGACATGATTTGTTGATGATGCAGGCCAATGATAGCTTGCCGACCAGAATCACATGGGGAGTAGAGGGGTCATGTATGACTACCAAAGATGTTGAGGGAGAGGTGTGGACAACATCTCTGCCACAGCCTACTAGCACTCCCGCCGTGGCTCGAACTGTAGGTTAACGATTACCTAGTTCGAGAGGACCCACAATGCCATGAGGGAAGACTATGAAAGTTGCTCAAGATGATTCTAAGGCGTGCACAATAAGGCATGGGACTTATTCCTTAGAGGCCCTTAGTCTCCCACAAGATCAGCTGGCAGAATATTGACTCCAGAGGTTTTTGATGTCTACCAAGTTAGTCAACAGGGGAATGGCACCCTTGGAGCACCCACTGCGTCCTGAAAGGAACATCGTGTTGTTATCTAATAAATGGATAAACCTAGATTTCCTTCGGATGAATAACATGTTAAGGAAGATTCAAAAGTTTTCCCCTAATAAAATTTCGCCCAGCCTAGGAAAATAAAGTCTAGGTCTAAATTATACGTGTGATAAAAAATTTATCTATTTATTAAAATATATATATATATATATATATATATAACAGTTAAAATATAAATAAATAAATAATAATGATAATCATCATTAACCATGTGACGAGAAAGGGGTAAGCAATTCATTAATTTATAAAAAAATACAAAAAACTTTTGGGGGATAAAATTTAAAAAGGGAAAAAGGGGAAATAATGGTGTTGTCTCATATGTTAATTAAAAATTTGTTAACTAAAAAGGAAAAATGGAAAAAGTTAATTTTCTATACCTACCAATTTGAGTTTTAAATGAAAAGAGAAAGAGGGAAATCTAAGAGATTTAGGAAACTAGGAAAAAGAGGGAAACATAAAAAAAAAGGGAAACACATGGAAAAAGCAAAAAGTATAACTTAGTAAGGTATCTAGCATTTAATAACTTTATAAATTAACTCAAATAGTAAATTAGTAAGGGGTGAAGTCATTAAAACTTGTAAGGGAATATGGGGACACCTAGGAGTCATTCTAGGAATGATTTTAGGTGGGTGAGGGAAATAGGTGTAATTAATTAATTAAGGAAATTAATTTATGGTGCATTGAAGGGGATGGTTCACACATGTACGGGGAGGATTATTATGAATTAAATTATTATAAATAACTTAAAAGGGATTTGGGAAAAGTAATTGACTTAGAAAATCTATATAAAGGAGGGAGGAGGAGGAGGATGGATCTCTTATGTGATGTGTAATGTTACACTACAGAAATTTATACTTGACTGGCTTATCTTGTGGGAGTTGGCATACCCAGCTTGGTGAGGAGTGGTAGCTCGACCTTGCGAGGTGAGCTAGGGGCTAGTTGATTCGTTGGTTAGTGTGTGTGGCCCCTTTACATCTCAAGGGGATAAGGGAGAAGAAGAGTACCCCTAGAATTGGCTAGGAGGTACCGGTGAAGTCTCATCGATCGACAAGTAGGGGAGGAATGGAGCACGTGGAATAACAACTCACAACGGGCGACTTGGGCTATGGAATATATACTTTATTTCTGCATGGAAAATTGTTATTATGATTTATGTTTTTAGTCTGTAGGATTAATTGGGTAAAGAAAATGATTGTCTTAGCATTCTAGTTGATGACTGAAATTTCCCCCATAGCCTTTAGCTTGATGTTGATAGATTCCCATGGCCTTCGATCCCTACCTATCTTGACCATCCTATGGTTTTTTAATTTGTGATGATTGTGGTTTGTTTTTTCCTTCACCCCTAACGCATCAGTCCACGCCTCAGCAGGTGGCCAAGAGCCTGGTCTATGATCGTCACTTCGGTGTTAATAGACCTATGGATCTAAATGACCTGCTTTTATGTGCGTGGATGATGAGAAAAGGATGTTCCTGCCAGTTGTCTACCCTTGTTGATTGTCCGAGGTAGTGTGTAGTCTTGTTCCTTGATGTGATTAATTAACCCTGCAATTTATTGATTGATGGCGAAGTGTTTTTTTAACTCTGCGTTTTTATATCTTGTTGGATTATCACTAGTTTTATTTACCTCTTCCCTCTACTTTGAAGACAATTGAGACTGTGTTTTTCACCACTAGTTAAGATTATTCTTTTGCCATTTTCAGACTGCATTCGTTGCTTGATTAAGTCTATTGTTCGTTTTGTTGGCTTGATGATTTTCCACTTCTTCTATTGCATTTTGTATGATTTGGAGGAGAAATTTTTCTGAGTGAATTTTTAATTCTGTTCAGATCATTTAGATTGCCAATGTATCTTGATTAAGACTAATTATACTTGTGGGTGTTTTTACAAAGAAGTAAACTCAACAAATTGATTTATTTGGAATGTTATAAAATCAACAAATTTACTTGGAAAGTCATGAACTCAGTGAATTTAGTGAATGATATAAACTCAACAATTTTTAAATGTTACAATAAACTCGGCGAAAAAAAAAAAACTTAGAGAAATTTTGAATGTATTAAACTCGATTAATTTGAATGTTTGTACTCAACGATTTATCAATTGTTTTTACTTATTTTCTTTTGACAACAACTATGGAAACAACAACGTTCTAGACAAATTGTTAGTGTAATAAACTTAACGAATTTTAAATGTTGCACTCAACGATTTATCAAGCGTTTTTACTTATTTCCTTGACAACAACTGTAATAACAACACCGTTATGGAAAACTTGTTAGTCTGGTTAAGATACCTTTAATACATAGCGTTTATACCTTGAGTTTTCAAATTGCCACTCATAATTGCCTACTGTTTTTTCCTTTAAAAAGAAACTTTAATGGTTTCCCTTGCTGCTTGGATCTTTCCCATTCTGAAGACTCCAATTTCATTTTAATTCATGGGTGAGTGTACCCAACGATTTTCCCCTTTGTTACATCTATGATTTCCCATTTATTACTGGGTGATAGCCTTTTGTTAGGACTGTGTTTTACAATTTGACTAGACTACCAATCATTGGTTTTGTTAACCTGTGTTGATTGCTCCTTCCTTTATCTTTACCTGCATTTTCATTTTCATGATGGAGTTGGAAATTCACTTATTTTGTTTTTTAACAAAAACGGTTAATGGAGCTTGTATTAGATAAATAGTGGCAAGACACTGGTTTGGTTACAAAGGTATTGCTCATACAAGACTAGGCTAGGCTGCCTTACAATACTTTTACATTAGAACATGTTGGGAATACTACAATTAAAAGAGTTTAACAACACACTTAGATGCCTTGCATGGCTCCAACAAAATGCCAATATGTAGTATTTGAATCAAACTTGAGTTGCTTTCTGGTTACTCCAGACCTTTCTTCTTGGCCTGATCTCGTTCTAGCATCCAATCCTTGTTCAAATGTTCCATCTTCTACTCCAGACTACTAACCCGCTCTTCAATTTCTTGTTGCAGGTCTTTCAACTCCTTCTTCAGCTTCCCCAGTTCCTCATACAGCCATGATCTAGTGTGTATTATGTAAAGCTCGAGCACTTCCATCCTTCTTCCTGCCTCTCCATCTAAGTTATGAAGGAAATCGTCCAAGTTGTTCATCATGCCCCGAAGCTTCTACATATTTTCTTCAAGTGTCAAAATTCAATCCTCCATTGCTGGTTTGTTACTCGAGCTTGAAGCCATTGGCCGTCTCTATTGGGAAGCTTCTGCTATTTCTATTCTCCTTGCTTCTTTTCTCTTTTCCCTTTATTTTCCTCCTTCCTGAGTGCCACTTCTCTTGTGTTGCTCTTCCTCTTCCTTTCTTCATGAAATAAATCACGATTCCCTTGAATCCTTGCTCCACATGGGTCACAGTACTGAGGTATGGGCGGGCACATGCTCTTCAACGACCAAATGATGTCATCCTCTTTGCACATACAACCCATGCATTCTGGATGATACGTATTTGTCCTTTCCCCTATAGGTCATCTTGTCCAAATGACCACTTGCAGAGTCATTTCGATTTGAGGGGTTAGGGGATTTCCTAGCTGACCATAACTCCGTTGAGGAGCAAACTCCCCTTTTCCATACATGCTCCCAAGTTGGCCTCTTCATCGGATTGAGAATTGTTCCCACGGAGGACATGGAGGAGTTGAATAGACTAAAACTTCACTAGGAGTAGATTGATTTTGTCTAGCGAGTGTTGGAGTTGGGCATTTTTCCGAGTGGTGCGTTGAATTAAGGCTTGGATAATAACTCTAGCGTCCCCTTGCACCACTAGGTCTTGTACATTAAGGATTAGGGCTTGATTGAGCCCTTACTAGAGGGAAAGGGCTTCTTTCCTATTATTGGTTTCGACCCCAATTCCCCAAGTGAACCGAAGGATGGTAGTACCATCAAAATTTTAAATGATCCCTCCTCCCCTAGCCGTCCCAGGTTCCATTTGGAGGCACCATCAAAGGAGAGAAATGTCGAGTTCTTAAAAAGTTTCCACTCCTCCAGTTCTTTCTTCCCCATCCTAAGCTCCCAACTATATCTAGGAGACATTAGAGGACACAGATACGGTGGGTTTTGGATGCCTACGTGCCTCAACCAATCTTCTTCATCCCTGTCTAGAGGTTTCATATTTGAAGCCTTGACGAAGTGAGGTGTACTCTCGCTGAAGATAGACTTAATCCTTGAGGCTACATGTGTCGGGGTCCTCTTTGTCTCTCTAAAAATCCGATTGTTCCTTTCATTCCAGATCTTCCAGAGTATAAATTTTGGGATCGATTTCCAAAGAGCTAACATATGCCCTTGTTTTACTATCCGGAACGGATAGAGGGAAAGCAAGTCTGACAAAATCGAGTGAGTTTCCTTCGGAATAGGAGGGGCTTGCACTCCAAGACCCAGAGTAGTTTTCCAGACCCTTTTGGTGTAAGGGAAGTCCAGCAGTATATGGCTCATCAACTCTTCATTCTAGTAGTAGAGAAAGCATTTGGAGGGCCCTTCTCATCCTTTCCATTTTAGATTTTCCCCTGAAAGATCTCCCTTATGCGCCACTGTCTAGAAAAACATGTCTATCTTCGGAATAGACTTTGGTGTCCAAACAACTTTCCAGATCTCCAGGTTAGGGGGAACATGGGGGATTGAGGCGAAGTGGGTGTACCATGTTGCCATGGTGTAAGGTCTAGCTCAGTGGCCCCAACCTCTCCTGTCTTTTTTCTTTTTCTGTAGAGGGGATTTTCCTTGCAACATTCTCTTTAGAGTGGCCCATTCTTCTTCTAGTTCTCGAGGAAGATTTGTAATTTTCCAACCTAACCAGGAGCGATTCGCGTCATTCCCCCAGTAAGAAATGTCCCACATATTGTAAAGGTTTTGATTTTGCATCCAGTCCCTAATTCTCCTTAGATCTTTTTGTGCTAAGAGGGGAGTCTCTCCCAGGACGAAGTCATCCCAAATGCTGATATCTTTCCCATTTCCTGGAATCCAAGTGATTTGGGAGCAGAAAGGCTACATTTCATTCTGGCAAAGGGTGAAGATCAGGGAGCCTTTGTCCACTTTGGGTGTTTTTTCGAGACATTTTTTCCTTGGTCCTCGAAAATATTTTTTCCAAAGGGCTCGTTTGCACCAAGTGGGTTTCCCTGTAATTGTGTTCCATAAGATATTTGCCCCCAACGCTAAGTTTTGACTTCGGAGGATTTTGAACTAGAGGTTCCCTTCTAGATAAGGCTTGGAGACTTTCCCCTAGCTTATAAGATCCAACTTCCTTCCTTCTTGCTTTCCTCCCTCCAACAAAAATCACCTGATCATCATTTCTATCTTTTGGATAACTGTGCTTGGGGCCAGAAGAAGGGAGATTTGGTAGATTGGAATGCTGGCCAGAACTTCTTTGATAAGAACTAATTTGCCTGTTATGTTCAACAATTGGCTCCCAAGGAGTTAATTCTATTTTTGATCCTTTCTATCAACGGATTCCAGTGCGAGGCTCTAGGGGTGGACTTGAATATAGGAACTCCCAAATACTTTAACTCATCCCAACAGGTGCAGCCTTCCATTCCTAGGACTCTTGATATTTCAAGCATCTCCCTTGGGGTGATGTTCCAGCCATATATTTTACTTTTATTCAAACTGATCGAACTGCCTGAAATATCTGTGTAGGTGTCCAACTGCTTTTTGAATTTCTTGGCTATTACTATACTCGCACCACAAAGGAGCAACGTATCGTCTGCAAACTGGGCATGCTTGATATCCTTTACTCCATTTTCGATACAAAGACCGGAAGTGTTGTGATGCGTTTGGCCATAATCGAACTGAGAGCTTAGAACGGAATCTTGGATGGCGTAGAGGAGGGGGGAGAGGGGGAAACCTTGTCTTAGGCCTCTGGAGGATTGAAATAATTTGGTGGCTCTTCCATTAACTAAAGTGGCTATCTAGGGAGAGGCGATACAAGCTTTGATCCAATTTATGAAAGGGGGTGTGAAGCCTAATTTCCCCATTACTTGGAACAAAAATTTATGTCTTACCCTATCAAACACATTTGTTAAGTCGATCTTGACTATCATACCTTTGTCCTTCTGTTTGATACTCGAGTGCAGAGCCTCTTGAGCCAGAATGATGTTGTCCATTATTTTCCTGCCTTTAATGAAGCCTCCTTGATTTTCCGGGATGATTGCAGGGAGAGTATTCTTTAATCTATTTTCTATAATTTTGGTTTGAAGAGTTAGTTCCTCCTCCAATTCTGATGGAGGACTAGGATTTCTTGATGAGCTTGGTGAGATCCGATTTGATGATGTCCCAACTGTTATGGAAGAACCTAGCCGTGAAGCCATCTGGGCTAGGGGCTTTGTCTGGATGCAACTGATCTAAGGCCTCTTTAATTTCTTGTTGATCCACTTATGTGGTTAATTTGCTGTTGACGTCCTCATGGACACAATTCTGAAGTAGGCTCAGAGGGTAAGAAGTAGGATCGATGGTCGCGTCCTGAGTTTCTATGTAGAGGAATTCGAAGGTTTGCACAGTTGTCAATTTAATGCCTTCAAAATCTGTTATAGTCTGTCCCTGAGTGTGGATTTCCATTACCTTTTTAAACTACTTCTGGGCCTCCGATTTCTTATGGAAAAACTTTTTATTCTTGTCCCTTGCTTCTAGCCAGAGACACCTAGATTTTTTATGCCAATAATTTTCTTATTCTCTGCAAGATTTGTGCCAATTTTTTTGCATCTCTACCTCTTGCTGCAGGCTTTCTTGGGTGATTTCGGAGTCTTCCATTCCGGACTGGTGAGTTTCAAGCTGCCTTTTTGCTTCTTGTTGGTCAGTTGTTGGACTAGAGAGGGTTTTTGCCCAAATTTTAAAGCCACATTTAGTCTTCTTAGCTTTTCTTCCCAAACAAAGAAGGGGGAACCTTTCACTGCTCCATTCCAGATTCTCGCAATCAGGGTTGGGTAGCTTGCCTCCTGAATCCATTTTGGGTTGAATCGGAAGGGGATCGAGCCCAGGTTGGTTTCAAAGGAAAAATCCAGGGTGATTGTCTTGTGGTCAAAAACACAGTCCGGGAGAATGGCAGACGAAAGATTGAGTCCCAACATTAAGAAAGAGCTTTGGGCTAGCAATCTATCTATCCTCACTGCATTATACCCTGTTCCCACCCTTTTATTGGTCCAGGTGTATTTCCCTTTAGCTAGATTTATATCCTCCAATTCCCAGGAAGAAATTAAGTCCTCTACCCATTCCCTTGCTGGATCTCGGACGATTGAGCCTCCTTTTTTCTCAGTCACTGAAAGGGTTATATTGGGGTCCCCCCCAAGGATGAGATTTTCTAGATAACTTTGTTGTAGGAAGTCCCTTAAGGTTTCCCAATAGATTTTCTTATATTCTAGAAGAATAGGTACATAGAGGTTGAAAAGGCTTACCTGACAACCTGTTCCCAGGTGGAGAAGTATGGTGAAGATCCAATGTTGGCATGTTTCATGCTTGATAAGTTCATATTTATTTGAGTTCCAGAGTGTGCCCAGTCTGTCCAAGGCGCCTCTTATGCTTTCAACGATTCCTTTGCTAACGTCCATCTGTCATTTGCTTTTCTAATGAATTCTTGTCCATCCATCTTGGTTTCTTGGATTAGCAGGATCTCATCTTTTGAGGTTTCGATGATGTCTTTTAGCGCTTCTTCTTTCATCTTATTGCCAAACCCCCTGCAATTCCAAGAGGTTAGCTTCATTGGATACCTAAGAGGGCGATGAGGGCTCCTTGGGGGGGCCTGTATTTTTTCCTGGTTTGTCTGAAATTGATCAACTGTTTAATGGTTGGTTGCGATCCATTAAGGACGTCTCTGTAGGTCTCCTTTTCTCTTTCCACTTTTTTGGTTTTCCTGCCTCTGCTTGGTTTTTTTGGAGTGATGTTGGTGTCGCTATCTTCCTCAGTGCTGATGTCTGAGAAGACCTCGCCTTCCTCCACCTCTGGATCTTTGTTGTGTTCTTTTGGTTTTGGATCTTGTTCCCTTTCCCTCTCTTGCATTGGGATTTCTATTGGGTCTGAGGTAGTGTACCTTGGCTCCAGATCCACTTCAAGATTTAGCATTGGCTCTTTCTCTGTTGTGTCCTTCCCCTTTTCTAAGTCAATCTTCATACAACTATTTCCTTTTTCTACATTGGTTCCTTTCTCCTCTGGATGCACCTGGGCCGTCTTTTCAGGTCTTGGGCCCTTTACCTTTGAGGAGGGTCTCTCTCTTCTTGCATGTTGCCAACCTTCGCTTGTTTCTCTGTCCTTGTTAAGATCCTTTGGGAAGTTCCTCTAAAAATGGACATATTCATGGCATCCCCTGCATTTGAACGACAACTGTTCATAGTCCAGCTTTTGGTAACGCTGCCAATATCCTACCTTTAACTTGATTTCCTCTGGGAGGCCAACCTTCAGGTTTACTTCCACAAAAATGTAGGCACATGAATATCGGTCCTTTGGATCTTCTCTATCGATGTAATGTTTGAGTCCGTTATCGATTTCTTGGAGCGAGGAGGTGTTCCAACAGTGTATTGGCAGGTTTGGGAGTCTGACCCACACCGATACTTCCTTTGGGAATTTCGAATCCGGATCGAATCTAGGGTTCCATAAATTCAAATAAATCCCTTGG
This sequence comes from Picea engelmannii, assembly GCA_009831015.1. Classification (NCBI taxonomy): domain Eukaryota; kingdom Viridiplantae; phylum Streptophyta; class Pinopsida; order Pinales; family Pinaceae; genus Picea; species Picea engelmannii. The sequence continues at coordinate 645,950 of ML778318.1, read as the reverse complement.
GTCCCCATTAAATAGGGTCTGTTTCTGAAGATCAAGTCTCGATCTAGATCTAAGATGAATTCAAATATGTAATAGCCTCTTCCCACCGCATAGTAGGTAACACTATTTTGTATTAAAGGTCGCCAGTTCCTTTGAATCCAATTATCTATGGTCTTGATGGAGGACCAAAGCCCCATGAACTGGCCAACCAACCCATACTCTGACAAAGACACTGCTACGTGCATGGGGTTTTTCAGAGGAAGTTTGATTCCAAGGATCGACTCCGGATGTTTGACGAAGCTAGGTGGAGCAGTAGCGGGAAGCTTCTTTCCATGGGAAATCAGTAGCTTATTGAAGGTCGAGCTAGGAGAAAGATGGGCACAGTCCTCCACACCTCCAAGGCCGACCATGGTGGCCCAAGGATTCGTAGCTAGGTTTTGCGTAGCCTTAGAAAATTCTTCCCAGAGAGCGCCCAAAAATTTACCTGTTAATGGAAATGGTGTGTAGATTTTTTTTTGCTGACTGCATGTGATCCGTAGGATCTTTTAAATGATTATGGTTGAGTTTTAAACTTGCATGTATAAATTAACCATTTGAGAATTTAATGAAAGAATGAGGAAAGAAGAGGATCATATCAGCCAAATACACATATGCAGATCTGAAATGAATAATAGACAGCAAACCATAAGAACGCAGGTTGATAACGGAGTTCGACAACTTTTGCCTACGTCTTCGGGCCTTTTTCCTTGTGGGGGAGGCTTCTTTATTTCTTCTCAAGTGCTCAAAATTACATCTCAGCAATGCCAAATGGCTACAAGAATGATCTGGTCTTGTTCTCCCAGATCTCTAGAACCCTGCAAAGAAAACGGCATGCAAAACTGATGCTCCAAGCTCCCAGAAACGATCCGACAGCGTCTCCACCTCAAAGGCTTCCCTGCATCAAACTGACTTTGGCTTGGCTTTCCTTCAGCATAACTCTGCTCTGAATGATTGTGTTTGGCCTCAAACAGGCCTGTTTTATATAGCCTTGGAGTTGGTTTCTCAGCTCCAACTTCCTCCAAGAATCTGGCCTCCAAAAATGCCCAATATCCCCCAAAAATGGAAGAAATCTGCTAATATTAGGCATAATTAATTATAAAAAAACCAACTTTTATAACAAAACCCACTTTAATAAAGTTTTGGGCCACAACCCCCTTTTGTTGTGCACGCGCCCCATTTTGTGGTCACATGGGAGGCCATGTGGTCGAGCGCCCATGCGCTGGCCCTTTCTCATAGGCTCCCGCTCCCGGTTCCTTGGCGCTTCGCACGGGACCTCGGGCTATCCGTTACAACCCCCGCGCTCTTTCCACGATACGAGCCGAGTCACATGGAGTTTTGATAGGACCACGGGTCTGTTTGTTACCACAAATCCCGTGTACATTCATTGTATTAAGCCTCGGTTTTGGGTGTTACATATGGTCGTGGGTCGGGGCTTGGCCCCGACCCCTTTTAACCACTGGTTCAAATTTTAACTCAATTCAAATAAAAACTCGGCCATTTTTATAATAAGAAACACGTGCCACCCGAGTGGCTAGCCCAAACCGCCGGTCCGTTGCTCGCCCGGAGGTCCCGGGTTCGAACCCCCCAGCGACGACCAAAACAATTTTACAAAGAAGCTTTAAACCAATGACGGGGTGCCATGTGGCAGCCCTTGACTGGGCCACGTGGCACCCTTACCAACCACTGAGATCATGCCACGTGTCAACCTGTGATTCGCCCATGTCTGTCGCCACGTCGTCTCTGCCGTACTGACACATCGACTTGCTGCGTCAGCCTGCCGCACGCCCTGTCAGCCTGCCACATCATCCGCTGACGTCAGCCTTCCATGTGTCACCCTGTCAGTGGTGACACGTGTCACCTCCGTACTGGTCCAACTGTACCTCCAAACGACCAAATCCTCCCGCCACGTGTCGCCTTCCCGTGCTACCACGTGTCGTCATCCCAGGCTGCCATGTGTCACAATATGAAACCTCCATGTAAACTGTACAGACATGCCACATCAGCTGTACGGACATGCCACGTGGACTGTACGGACTGTACAGTCATCCCCCTTTTTTGCCTGTTTGACTTTTCGGACAGAACGCGATATCTTCTCCATACGGACTCTGTTTGACAAAGTAAATATACCACCGGAATCAGGAAGACGAGACAGACGCAATGGAATAGGTTTCGTCGCATTCCGAGAACCTTCATTTTTGAGCATTTTTCAAGCCCTATCAGGCTTCTGGATCCGATTTCGGATCACACCTCCCCACAAAAAGACCTTTTGTTCCCCAAAAGGTTACTGACCAGTCAACAAGCTTGGGATAGGCCACCCAGCTTGTCCTCTGTCTCTGAAATCTGTCTTGTGCACCTGTCTCATCAATATCAACTGTAACACAATCATGACAACTGACAATATATTGTTAGCCATTGCAACCCTGTTACATTTTACTGAAGCCACTATCATCCATGTACCAAACATTGCTAATGATAACATCAGAAAGACGACTGCAAATGAACTGATATACTTGAAGTATTTTCACGACATGAGTTTATCTTGAAGCAATTTATGATTGATTTTCCACTCAACAACCATGTCTTGTTCTTGCTTAATATCTATTACTTCATTTGAAACAATTAGTGGTTTGTTGCTTACTTGCACTGCCTTCGTTAACTGTTCCATTGTTTGAAGTGTTTTACTTTCTTTAACATGATGAGCATGTATCACATAATCATGACCTTCTTTAGTGAATTGATACTGATTCTTAGTTCTGTAGAAGATTGTCTGACGATCATACAAGTATGGACTACCTAAGATGATTCCACATTATTTTAACGACACTACATCACAAGTTACTTCATCCACAAATTTATCTGAAATTGCAAATTTAATCATGCACTGCTTTGTTATGTGCATCTGATGATGATTGCTCATCCATTTAAGTGTGTAAGGCTTATGATGTGTTTGTGTTATTAATCCCAATTTCTTAACAACTCTTCTGAGATTAGATTAGATTGAGATCCACTGTCGATTAGTGTATCTATCTTAGTGTGTCGCATAATTGCTCTTATATGAAACAACTTGCTTCTACAATCAATCTCTTCACCAAATTTACCTGTCATACCAACCAATGAAATCTTGGATTCATCACCTGAATCCGATCCCAAGTCTGTAGGCTTTGTTGTCATCGTTGCCGCTGTTTGCATTCCCATCTTTCCTTTGAACCACTTTGGCCTCTTTTCGGGATGCAACTGCCAACATTTGTCCTCATCATGTCCCTCTTTCTTGCAATGCTTGCACGAGGGCCTTCCTTCCTTCTTTGTCACGGTATTTGCATTCTTTCCATTTCCATGCCTTTTCCTCTTATCATCTTTCTTTGAGAATGACGATCCCCCTAACACACCTGCTTTCCCTGCTTCAATATATGTAGCTTGAACAAAAACCTCATCAAGGTTAGTGGGTCCAAACATGAAAACAATGTTTCTAATATGTGCAGGCAAACCACCTATATACTTCATAAGGGTTTCTTGTGTTTGCAAAGGAATGTGTAACATTAATGCCATTTTTCTAAATCCATCGGTATATTCTTGCACTGATTGTCCTTTTCTTAGCTTTAAAGATTGCCATTCAATGATTGCTTTTTCTTTATAACCCAAAGGATAAAATTATTTCCTAAGTGCAGAAATAAAATTCTTCCATGATTGAAATACTTTACCCACATCTTGTGTTCCTTTTTGCAGCTTGCTTTGCCACCAGATAAGAGTTGTACCTGCAAGTCTCAAAGATGCCAATTTTATTTGTGTGGCCTCATCCTTGATTTGTTGCACACTGCAGTATACCTCCATTTGTCTGATCCAGTTATCAAGTTTTTCTGCATTCACTTCACCATCATATATGGGCAACTCAAATTTTACATCAAGTTTTAACAATGGCATTTCATGTTTATGCGTATGTACATTTTTCTTCTCATTAGATTTTGAACTTGAACTTCCAGAAGAAGAAGGAGAAGAAGGAGGTGTTGATGGAGGTGAAGGAGGAATGTGAGGATGGTCCTCTTCCTCTTCACTTTTTCCTTTTGAAGTATTACCCAAAACTGGTTGCTTCCGTTCTAAATAATCTTCATACAAAATTGTCACCATCTCTGACATAGCATGGAATGTTTTCCGGAAATCTTTCTCATCTTGAGAAATTCCTTCGTCCGATGCCATCTTCTCTTTAAAAGAAGCTCTTTTTCTCAATCCAATTAATGGATTCTCTACAACAAGCTCGCCTTCACCACGTTGTAGCTTTTCCCTGGTTATCATGCAACTCAAATCCAAACATCAACTAGCTCTGATACCACTTGATCCATAGGATCTTTTAAATGATTATGGTTGAGTTTTAAAATTGCATGTATAAATTAACCATTTGAGAATTTAATGAAAGAATGAGGAAAGAAGAGGATCATATCAGCCAAATACACATATGCAGATCTGAAATGAATAATAGACAGCAAACCATAAGAACGCAGGTTGATAACGAAGTTCGACACAACTTTTGCCTACGTCTCCGGGCCTTTTTCCTTGTGGGGGAGGCTTCTTTATTTCTTCTAAAGTGCTCAAAATTACATCTCAGCAATTCCAAATGGTTACAAGACTGATCTGGTATTGTTCTCCCAGATCTCTAGAACCCTGCAGAGAAAATGACATGCAAAACTGATGCTCCAAGCTCCCAGAAACGATCCGACAGTGTCTCCACCTCAAAGGCTTCCTTGCATCAAACTGACTTTGGCTTGGCTTTCCTTTAGCATAACTCTACTCTGAATGACTGTGTTTGGCCTCAAACAGGCCTGGTTTATATAGCCTTGGAGTTGGTTTCTCAGCTCCAACTTCCCCCAAGAATCTCGCCTCCAAAAATGCCCAATATCCCCCCAAAATGGAAGAAATATGCTAATATTAGGCATAATTAATTATAAAAAAACCAATTTTTATAACAAAACCCACTTTAATAAAGTTTTGGGCCGCAGCCCCCTTTTTCTGTGCGCGCGCCCCATTTTGTGGTCACATGGGATGCCATGTGGCCGAGCACCCATGCGCTGGCCCTTTCTCATAGGCTCCCTCTCCCAGTTCCTTGGCGCTTCGCACGGGACCTCGAGCTATCCGTTACAACCCCCGCGCTCTTTCCACGATACGAGCCAGGTCACATGGCACTTTGATAGGACCACGGGTCTGTTTGTTACCACAAATCATGCGTACATTCATTATATTAAGCCCCGGTTTTGGGTGTTACATACGGTCATGGGTCGGGGCTTGGCCCCGGCCCCTTTTAACCGCTGGTTCAAAGTTTAACTCAATTCAAATAAAAACTCGACCATTTTTATAATAAGAAACATGTGCCACCCGAGTGGCTAGCCCAAACCATAGGTCCGTTTCTCGCCCGGAGGTCCCAGGTTCGAACCCCCTAGCGACGACCAAAACAATTTTACAAAGAACCTTTAAACCAATGACGGGGTGCCACGTGGCAGCCCTTGACTGGGCCACGTGGCACCCTTACCAACCACTCAGATCATGCCATGTGTCAACCTGTGATTCGCCCACGTCTGCCGCCACGTCGTCTCTGCCGTACTGACACATCGACCTGCTGTGTCAGCCTACCGTATGCCCTGTTAGCCTGCCACATCATCCGCTGATGTCAGCCTGCCACGTGTCACCCTGCCAGTGGTGACACGTGTCACCTCCGTACTGGTCCAACTGTACCTCCAAATGGCCAAATCCGTCTGCCACGTGTCGCCTTCCCGTGTTTCCACGTGTCGTCATCCCAGGCTGCCACGTGTTGCAATATGAAACCACCACATCAGATGTATGGACATGCCATGTCAGTTGTACGGACATGCCACGTGGACTGTACGGACTGTACAGTCATCCCCTTTTTTTGCCTGTTTGACTTTTCGGACAGAACGTGATATCTTCTCCATACGGACTCCGTTTGACAAAGTAAATATACCACCGGAATCAGGAAGACGAGACAGACGCAATGGCACAGGTTTTGTCGCATTCCGAGCACTTTCATTTTTGAGCATTTTTCAAGCCCTATCAGGCTTCTAGATCCGATTTCGGATCAGCATGCCCATTTAACAACAACGTTCTAGCTGACAGGTGTTAAGGGATGAAGTTTTGAACAACAATTTATTTAGCATTCTTAACAAGATCTTCTTCCTTAAACAACCTTCATTTATAATAGCCTTCATTTGACTGGATATCATTTAATGGAATAGAACAACCTTTAATGATTAAACAACCTTTAATGGAACATACCAGTCTTTAATTTGTTAGACAACCTTCAATTTTGAATAGACAACCTTGATTCATTAGACAACTTTACTTGTTTCATAGTCAATTCTTAAATTAATTAAATTAGACTTGTCAATTTAGTTTTAGTATTGACTAAAGAAGACTTACCGAATTGATTTGTAATTGATGTTATTTAGATTGAAATTATTGACTAAAGTGTAATGAAGAATTTTCGAATAGATTCGTAATTGATGTTTTTTTTATTGTAAATTAATGACTAAGTTATAATTTAGACATGCTAGTGAGACTATAATTAATGTTAATTAGATAGTAATTGTAGTTTATGGTTTTAGTATTGGTTAAATTAGATTTGTGAATTAGATGGTAATGATGGAAAAATGGTAATTAGACTTTCTAAATTGGTTATACTTAATGTCATTTTGATTGTAAATTAATGACTAATTTATAATTTAGACATGCGAGTTAGATTATACTTAATGTCAATTAGATGGGAATTTTGATGAGTTTAGACTTGATGAACGAGTGGGGTGTTGGTGAAGTCATGTAACCGTTTCATTTTTCTTTCTTTCAGTAACATCGTCTGGAGTCTTGTCGACCGGATGCTTTGGTTGTGGGTGTAGTCTTGTGTCAGCTATTTCAGTCTCCTAGTGTGTGGGTTAGTCTTGAGTCTTGGTCCAATTAGATTATGTTTTCTCTAGGGTTATTGTCACGCCTCTCATCTGGAGACAAAATGATTCCTGATGAGGGGATCATGGTGCTCCCTATTGGTTAGCATCGAATGATAACTTGGTAGGAGTTGGTGCCTTCCGTGTGAGTATTGTTGAGCGTCGTATGTTGGCTTTTGGCACATGGGTTGAATGCATTTCTTCGTTGGTTCACGCACCTTGAGATTATAGTCTTGTTCATCAAGGTCGATGTGTTGGGAGGGGGATGTTATCTTTTAGCTTGTAGGCGTGTCTTGTTTGCGTTGGGCAGGTGGTCATTCCTCCTTGTTGATCTACAAATGTTTTATCCAGTTTCCCTTGTGCCAATGCATGGAGTCATAGTTGCATGTTTCTTGGACTACGTGCTTGCATTCGTTGTCAGTGATGGGGTTAAACTATTCTTTTCGTCTCCTACTTGCCTTTAAAAAAAAAATAAAAAAAAATATCACCCTGCTTCGCTCGTAGTCGTAATGATGGGGTCATCACATGTGGTATCAGAGCCAACTCAACCTGTGACTTGGGATCACTATGGATTTTTTTGATATCATATTTGATTATAAGTTGTTAAGTAACTTGACTTGTTTAGTGCAGGTAATCATGGTTAGAGGATGCCGTAGAAGTAGACGATGGGGTGCTAGGGCATGAGGCGCGACGACTCTAACAACATCCATTCCTGAGGGGTCCAACCCCCAGGGATATGAACAGGTTTTCAGGCAGGAGAAGATAGCGATGGGTGATGTGGTTAGGATGATGAGGTATTTTCAGTGGATGTTTGAGGCACTGATCATCCATTTGGACAGAGGAGAGGCCAAGGCACCGGTACCCCCTGAGCGTCCAACACATGCTCTGGTTTGTACTGGTAGCATTCACCGCTAACTCAAGAATGTCAAATTTCTCAAGTTCTTTGGTGCCTCGGACGGCGTAGCTGCTAAGGAATGGTTGGAGAATACGGCGATGTGATTTTAACTTCATGACTATACCTCCAACATGAAGGTCTTCATGGCGGTCTTTCAACTGAAGGGGAGCACTCTTGTATGGTGGAAGATACTCCTACCACAACTGGACATGTCCATCGAAGACGTGTCATGGAAACTATTCGAGGAACGGTTCCGAGAGAGGTGCCTTTCATAGGAATTCATTTAGAGGTAGCTCAACGAGTTCAACGCCTTATGACAGGGCGGTCATACGGTGCCCGAGTACGAGGAACATTTTATGGAGCTACTTCGGTATGCATCGCATCTTAATACTGAGAAAATTAAGGTCAACTGGTTCATGTTCGACCTTAATGGTAGCATACGTGAAAATGTTAGGATTATGATGCCTCAAACCTTGCACTATGCCATCCAGAAGGCCCTTATATCAGAGGAGGAGCTTATCAATGGGTGTCAGAGAAGTACTCTAGCGAGACCAACAGAGATGGTGTCATCTGGTGCACATCAGCATCAAACAACAACCAAAAATACACTATGCTATTGTGGCTTCTATAGGCGATCCACTTTCACTACACCTCGAAGACCGACACCTCAACAACAGACATATTATCGGGGACCACAACATCAAAAGCATCATAGACTGCAACAACAACATTTTAGGCCTGTTTAAAAGAACATACCAGGATTCGAGGCCGGTGGGCCGTCATATTATACTTCGGGTACTAGGAGTACTGGATCGAAGAAAGGGTGTTGGATGTGTGGGGAGCCACATGATGAGCATGACTACCTTGTGGAGAGGACTAGAGCATCTGGATCAACTCGAACAACCACCATAGGATATATGGGCAAGGCCCATTGGATTCATGCAGTAGTGAATAACCTACAGGAAGAGCACCATTTGACTGTACTTGAGACATCAAGTACCATTGATGACTAGACCCTTACTATTTTTATAGATCCTGGTGCTACAGAGAGTTTCATTTCTGGTGCAACCCTAAAAAGGATCAAGGCAAAGGCAGACGAGGAGGATGATTTTATCTTTGTAGAGATGGCCTCTGGATCCAAACAGAAGGTTGGACGAAATTTTATGGGTTGTACCCTTAACCCATGAGATTTTGTCACCAGGGTCGAACTGAATGTCATGATCTTAGGATCTTATGAAGTCATGATCAATATGCACTGGTTGGAATCGCATGAGGCGATACTCAACTGTAACATGAAAGGGTTAAGATTGGTCGATGATGAGGGATAGAGACATGTGACTGTAGGACAAAACCAAGGAGTTTCCCTGAGGTTCATCTCTTCCTTGCAGCTATGGAAGATCATGCCCAAGGGATGTAAGCATTATGTGATCCTTGCATTAAACGAGAAGGGAGTAAAGGGAGTAAGTTTTATGTGATCCTTAAGGTATAAAACACCTTCCAATGGTGAGAGAGTTTGCAGACGTCTTTCCAAAGGAGTTACCTGGGATGTCGCCAGAGAGGGAATTGGAGTTTACTATAGACATAAAACTGGGGACTGAACCGATATCTAGAATGCCTTATCAGATCTTGACACCAGAGTTACAAGAGTTGAGAATGCAACTGAAGGAATTGTTGGACCTGGGACTGATACGTCCAAGTGTGTCACCATGGGGTTCGCCTGTTATTTTCATATGAAAAAGGATGGGTCGTGGAAGATTTTCATTGACTACCATCAATTGAACAAGGAAACGATGAAGAAACAATATCTGTTGCTGAGGATATATGATCTATTTCATCAAATGAAGGGTGTGACAGTGTTATCAAAGATCGATTTGCGATCACGGTATCACTAGTTACAGATCAATGAGGATGATGTTGCTAAGACCACCTTTAAGAGGAGGTTTGTACATTACAAGTTAAGTTTTTTACCATTTGGACTCACCAATGCCGAAGGGGTATTTATGATTTTGATGAACCAGGTGTTCCGCGAGTACATGGACAAGTTCATCCAAGTATTCATTGACAATATTTTGATTTACTCTCGGATGACAGAGGACCATGATGAGAATTTGTGCTTGGTACTACAGTGTTTGTGAGACCAAAAATTGTATGGGATGTTGTCCAAATGATCTTTTTATCAATTGAATATTCACTACTTAGGGCATGTCATCTCCAGTGAAGGTATCGTCATGGATCCAGCAAAGGTCGAGACTATTATGGAATTGCCTGCGCCAACAAACATCCCAGAAGTATGTAGCTTCATGGGTTTAGCAGGATACTATCGATGGTTCATAAAGGGATTTTCAAATATAGGAAATCCGATCACGGAGTTGCAGAAGAAGAACAAGAAGTTTGTTTGGTCCGATAAATGTGCACAATATTTTAGGAGGCTCAAGGAGTTGTTGACAATGACACCGATACTAAAGGTCCCTGACATGGATGCAGACTTCTTGGTATTCACTGTAGCATACAAGGAAGGCTTATGCAGATTCTTGATGCTAGATGGTCGAGTTATCGCTTACATTTCGATGAAACTGAGAAGGCGTGAGGATAACTATGCGACACATGATTTGTAGTTGTTAGCCATCGTATATGCCTTGAAGGTTTGGAGACACTACCTTGTTGGACAAAAAATTGAACTAAAGATCAACCACTTTGGACTACAACACATATTTACGCAAAGCGACCTGAACGCGCGACAACGATGTTGGTCAGAATCGCTTAGTGAGTATGAATTCAAGCTTACTTACATAAAATGAACAGTGAGTCGAATGGTAGATGCATTTAGTGAGAGACCATGCATCTTTTCGATGTTGCCTCTTCAGAAGAATATACATGAAAATATTCTAAATTTACAGTGTGGCGATGACTTGTACAAAGAAGTTAAGGATTTTATCAGACAAAACACGATGATGGTACTAAGATTTGAAGGATTTACGTTTGACGATGATGGATTATTTAGGTTTAAAAATTGGATTTATGTACCACCGAACGACAGGTTGAGGAGATCTATCATAAGATAGGCTCATAGAGTAGTATACATGTCTCACCCAGGAGTCACGAAGATAAGGGAAGACCTTAAACCCTTATTCTTTTGGAAGGGAATGAAGGAAGGCATAGTCAACTATGTGGCCATATATCTAGAATGTCAACAGGTAAAGGCTGAACATAGACATCCAACAGGATTACTACAACCACATGCTATTCCAGAATCGAAATGGGAGGTTATTTCGATGGATTTTATTGTTGGGTTTCCATTGACGGCAAGGAGACTTGAATTGATTTTCGTAGCAGTAGACAGTCTAATGAAGAGTGGTCACTTTATTCATATGCATACGACGTATCAGGAACCTAACATAGCTAGAGTTTTCATCAGTGAGATTGTCAGGCTATATGTTGTGCTTAAGAGGATTATATTCAATCGAGGATTGTTGTTTACTAAACAATTTTGGACGAGTTTCCAAGTAGCCTTGGGAACCCAACTTAACTTTAGTACTGCGTATCACTCGAAGATTGACGGGAAGACCAAACGAATGAACCAGACCTTGGAATAAATGTTGCACATGTACGTGATGGACCAACAAAAGCGTTGGGAAGAATTCTTTCCACTGGTGGAGTTCTCTTATAACAATAGTTATCAAAGCACCATTAAGATGGTGCCTTTCGAGTTTCTTTACAGGAGACCATGTCGGATGACTTTGAGTTGGGATCAACTTGAGGATAGGGTCCTAGTGGAACCAAAAGTGATCAAAGAAATGGAAGAGAAAATGAAAACAATAAGACTAAGGATTAAAGAGGTGCAGGATCGACATAAGAGTTATGTTGATGCGCACCGTGTCGACCATAGTTACGAGGTTGGTGACCGTAGTTCGATCAAGATTGGAAAGGGACATAAAATCTCTCCTAGGTTCATGGGACCTTTCGAGATCATGGAAATAAAGGTGCCCATGGCCTATCAACTAGCCTTGCCTAGTTCCTTGAGGCGTATGCATGATGTTTTTCACGTATATGTTTTGAGACATTATATTAGTGATCACACACATGATATTGACATGATTTCCTTGTAGGTATCGGATGAGGGTGTGCTCACCGCCAAGTCGATCCTCATCCTGGATCAGCGCATTCGACATCTACGGCGGAAATACGTATATCATGTCAAGGTCCAGTGGGACAACTATAGTCCGCACTCGATGAGATGAGAGGACGCATATGATATGTGCCAATAGTTTCCATTTTTTTTGATAAATAGACTTATGATACTTTGATATACATTATTTCAGCCCTTATATAATCTGAAACTTTAGGACGAAGTTTAGACCAAGAGGGGAAGTATGTAACATCCCGCTCTTGCATGCATTGAGAGAACTTATTCTTTGAGGACACTTTCTTGCAAGTGATCTGAATTATTATACTTTTGGGCATTTGATTACAATTATGAGACATTATGAATTGATGACATGTGATTTTGCTGCATTGACGTAGACACGTGCTATTGACTCAGTTTTCCCTGAGTGTGAAGGATTTTGGACTCAGAGGATGGAGAGGCATCGATGCGACCCATTGGACTCCAGATTGAATCAAGGAGTGTACTATTGAGGTTTGATTGTTGTATATATGACATTTGTGCATCTGATTATATGATATCATTATGGATATGTTATGACATGATTCGTTGATGACGTGGGCTCATGATAGCTTGTCGACCACACTCACATGTGGAGTAGATGGGTCACGCACGACTACCAGAGATGTTGAGAGAGAGGTGTGGATAGCAGTCCTGCCACAACCTACTAGCACTCTTGGCGTGGCTCAAACTTTATGTTAAAGATTATCTAGTTCGAGAGGACCCATGATGTCGTGAGGGCAGATTGCGATAGTCACTCATGATGATTCTAAGGGGTATGTAATAAGGTAGGGGCCTTATTCCTTAGAGGCCCTTACTCTCCCACAAGATTACCTGGTGGAGTATTAACTCTAGGGTTTTTTTATGTCTACCAAGTCAGTCAAGAGGCGAGTGGCACCCTTGGAGAACATAGTGCATCTTGAAGGGCACGTCGTGGAAGAGAAACAAAAAGAGGCGAGTGGAACCCTTGGAGAACCTAGTGCGTCCTAAAGGGAACATAGTGTTGTTATTTAATAAATGGATAAACCTAGATGGACTTAGGATGAATAATGTGTTAAGGAATATTTAAAACGTTTCCCCTAATAAAATGTTGCCTAGACCAGGAAAATAAAGTGTAGGTCTAAATTATACTTGTGATACATTTTTTTATCTATTTATTAAAATAAAATTAAAATATAACAATAAAAATAAAAATAAATAAATAATAGTGATAATCATCATTAACCATGTGACAAGAAAAAGGTAAGCAATTCATTAATTTATAAAAAAAATAATAAATCTTTTGGGGGATAAAGTTTAAAAAGGGAAAAAGGGGAAATAATGGTTTTGTCTCATATGTTAATTAAAAATTTATTAACTAAAAAGGAAAAAGGGAAAAAGTTAATTTTCTACACCTCCCAATTTCAGTTTTAAATGAAAAGAGAAAGAGGGAAATCTAAAAGATTTAGGAAACTAGGAAAAAGAGGGAAACATAAAAAGAAAAGGGAAACACAAGGAAAAAACAAAAAGTCTAACTTAGTAAGGTATCTAGCATTTAAGTACTTTCTAAATTAACTCGGCTAGTAAATTAGTAAGGGGGAAAGTCATTAAAACGTGTAAGGGAATATTGGGACACCTAGGAGTGATTCTAGGAATGATTTTAGGTGGGTGAGGGAAATAGGGGTAATTAATTAATTAAGGAAATTAATTTATGGTGCAATGAAGGGGATGGGTGACATATGTACAGGGAGGATTATTATGAATTAAATTATTAAAAATAAGTTAAAAGGGATTTTGGGAAAGTAATTGACTTGGAAAATATATATAAAGGAGGGAGGAGGAGGATGATGGATCTCTTCTATGATGTGTAATGTTACGCTGCATAGATTTATACTTGACTGACTTAGCTTATGGAAGTTGGGATACCGAGCTCGATGAGGAGTGGTAGCTCAGCCTTGCGAGGTGAGCTCGGAGCTAGCTGATTCTCTGGTTAGTTTGCGTGGCCCCTTTATGGGTTAGGGGGATAAGGGGGAAGAAGAGTACCCCTAGCATTAGTTAGAAGGTACCAGTGAAGTCTCATCAGTTGGCAAGAAGGAGTGGCACGGAGCAGGCAGGACAACAACTCATAGCAGTTGACTTGGGCTATGGTACACCTCCTTTATTTCTGCATGGTAGATTGTTAGTATGATTTATGATTTTAGTACGTATGATTAATTGGGCAAAGAAAATGATTATCTTAGCATTCTAGTTGATGACTGAAATTTCCCCCATACCCTTTAGCTCGGTGTTGATAGATTCCCACGGCCTTTGATCCCTACATGTCTTGATCATTCTATGGTTTCTTGATTTCTGATGATTGTGGTTTATTTTTTCCTTCATCCCTAACTCATCAGTCCATGCCTGAGTAGTCGGTCAGGAGCCTCATCTACGGTCGTCACTTTGGTGTTAATAGACCTATGGATCTAAATGCTCTGTTTTTTTGTGTGTGGATGATGAGCGAAGGATGTTCCTACGAGTCATCTACCCTTGTTGATTGCCCAAGGTAGTGTGTAGTCTTGTGCCTTGATTTGATTAATTAAACCTGCAATTTATTGATTGATGTAAAAGTTTTTTTTTAACTCTACGTTTTTATATCTTACCGAATTTTCACTAGTTTTATTTACCTCTTCCCTCTACTTTGAAGACGATTGAGACTGCGTTTTTCACCACTATTTAAAACTGTGCTTTTTCCATTGCCAGACTGCATTCATTTCTTGATTAAGTATGTTGTTCATTTTGTTGGCCTGGTGATTTTCCACTTCTTCAGCTGCATTTTGTTTGATTTGGGGGTGAAATTTTTCCCAACGAATTTTTAATTCCGGTAAGATCGTTTAGATTGCCAATGTACATTGATTAAGACTAATTATACTTCTAGGCATTTTTACAAAGAATTAAAATCAACAAATTAATTTATTTGGAATGTTATAAACTCAACCAATAAACCCAGTGAATTTACTTGGAAGGTCATGAACTCAGTGAATTTAGTGAATGATGTAAACTCAACAATTTTTAAATGTTACAATAAACTCAATGAAAAGAAAAAAACTTAGAGAAATTTTGAATGTATTTAACTGAACAAATTCGAATGTTTTCCCTCGGCGAATCATTTTTACTTTCTTTCTTTTGACAACAACTATGACAACAACACGGTTCTAGACAACTTGTTAATGTAATAAACTCAGTGAATTTTAACTGTTGCACTCAATGATTTATCAAGCGTTTTTACTTATTTCCTTGACAACAACTATAGTAACAACACCATTATGGACAATTTTTTAGTTTGGTTAAGATGCCTTTAAGACACAACATTTATACCTTGAGTTTTTAAATCGCCACCCATAATTGCCTAGCATTTTTTCCTTTAAAAATAAACTGCAATGGTTACCCTTACTGCTTGGCTCTTTCCCATTCTGAAGACTTCAATTTCATTGTAATTCGTGGGCGAGTGTACTCGATAATTTTTCACTTCGTTACATCAACGATTGCCCATTTATTACCTAGCAATAGCCTTTTGTTAGGACTGCATTTTACAATTTGACCAGACTGCAAGTCGTTGTTTTTGTTAACCTGCATTGATTGCTCCTTCCTTTATCTTTACCTGCGTTTTCATTTTCATGATGGTGCTAACAGCTTACCAGTTAATGGAAAGTGTGTGTACGTTTTTTTTTACTTAATGCATGCCCATTTAAAAACAACGTGTTAGCTGACAGGTGTGAAGGGATGACGTTTTGAACAACAATTTATTTAGCATTCTTAACAACAACTTCTTCCTTCAAAAACCTTCATTTAGAATAGCCTTCATTTGAGTGGAAAACATTTAATGGAATATAACAACCTTTAATTGAACAAAACAATCTTTAATTTTGAATAGACAGCCTTGAATTTTGAATAGATAGCCTTGAATTTTGAATAGACAGCCTTGATTGATTACACAACTTTACTTCTTTCATAGACATTTCTTAAATTAATTAAATTAGACTTGTCAATTTAGTTTTAGTATTGATTAAATAAGACTTGCCGAATTGATTCATAATTAATGTTATTTAGATTGAAATTATTAACTAAAGTGTAATGAAGAATTACCAAATTGATTCGTAATTGATGTTATTTTGATCGTAAATTAATGACTAATTTATAATTTAGACATGCTAATTAGATTATAATTAATGTTAATTAGATATTAATTGTAGTTTATGGTTTTAGTACTGGTTAAATTAGATTTGTCAACTAGATGGTAATGATGGACAAATGGTAATTAGACTTGCTAAATTGGTTATACTTAATGTCATTTTGATTGTAAATTAAGGAGTAATTTATAATTTAGACATGCGAGTTAGATTATACTTAATGTAAATTAGATGGTAATTTTGATGAGTTTAGACTTGATGAACGAATGCGGCGTTGGCGGAGTCACGTAACCGTTGAAGTTTTCTTTCTTTGAGTAATGTCGTCTGAAGTCTTGTCGACCAGATGCTTTGGGTGTGGGTGTAGTCTTGTGTCATCTATTTCGATGTCCTAGCACGTGGATTGGTTAATTGAGTTTTGGTCCAACTAGATTATGCTTATTGTCACTCTTCTCATCTGGGGATGGCATGATTCATGATGAGGGGATCATGGCATGCCCTATTGGTTAGCGACGAATGACAACTTGGTCAGAGTCGGTGCCTTTCGTGTGAGTGTTGTTGAGTGTTGTATGTTGGATTTTGGAGCATGGGCTGAACGTTTTCATGCATTGGTTCATGCGCCTTGAGGTTCTAGTCTTTCTCATCAAGGTCGATGTGTCGAGAGGGGCATGTTGTCTCTTATCTTGTAGGCGTGTATTGTTTGTGTCATCCAGGTAGTCGTTCCTCCTTGTTGATCTACGCATGTTTCACCCAGATTACCTTGTGCCAATGCATGCAGTCATAGTTGCATGCTTCATGGACTGCGTGCTTGTGTTCTTCATTAGTGATGTGGTTAAACTATTGTTGTCGTTGCCTTCTTTCCTTTAAAAAAATAAAAATAAAAAATTTAGCACCCTGCTCCGCTCATGGTCATAACGATGGGGTCGTCACACTTCTTGTATGGATATAAAAACAAAGATTATTTGGAATACTATTCAAACCTTTAACTAAAGATATATAATATCATAATGAAGGTCATACTATGTCTCTCTTGTTTTCCAATATTAATATTTTCTTTATAGACAACCTTAGATGTTACTTCGTAATTCTATTCAAATTTTATTGCATGATTTTGACTAGAATTCATTGTATATACCGATGGACACAATATCCCTTAACATTCTACATATCTTAATATTATATTATTTTAATGTCCAAGTACTAATAGAAAAATCACACCCAATCAAACACAGTATAAGACTTCAACTTATACTATGTGTTTTGAAATTTGTTTTTATGTGTTACTAGTAAAGTCATTTCACATAATAATTTGTAGTATCTCCGAGTTCAAATCAATGTACATGATCAGTTTCCTTGATATCATTTTTCAATTAATGAATTGAATGGTTTTAATTATATTATCATTGAAATCAATGCACCCTATTCTTATATTTTTTATCATTCTTAAAATTAATACAAGTACATGATTATGCTAAATCACTTTTCATTGTATCATCACTTAAATCAATGCCATGAGAATGGATGTATAATGGTTGTTGGTTGAATCAAAAGCCTTAGTCCTTAAAGAGTATATTTTTCTTATAATAAATGTTGACTCCTTTATATTTTATCATTTCAATCATATGACTCACTCTACCATAGTAATAGAACTCATTGAAATGTACAATTATGTAATTTTTTATAACTCCAATTTTAGAGGGAGTAATTATACTTCCCAAAAGTTTCTATATTTTATAATTAAAATTCTCAATGACAAAAATTTGAAAAACTAGTAAAACTTTCCAAAATCCAATTTTCATAGTCATATATATATATAATCCTAGTAATATACTATGTGTGTTGACCCATGTTTAATCTAATATATATTATTAATTACGTAATCAAAATGAATTATATATATATATGAATGAGCTAAATATGAGATAAATATTCTACGAGAATAATTAAATAGGAAAGAGTGAGTAAATTAGAGTGATGACTTCTAGATTTTCATATGTTTAAATGTTTAATATGTATACTATTAAAAATTGTTATTAAATAAGTATACTAGAAACTTTTATTAAAATAATTTACATCTAACTTACAAAATTATTTAATAATTCATCTTAGAAACTTCTATTAGAATAATTCATACCTAACTTGACAACTGCGTGACATTTGAGTTTCTTCCCAAAACTATAGCCATTATCATAGGCATTGAGTTCTTTCATTTCTCTCTTCACAATGAATTAAAAAATTATTTTTGCAATATTTCTTGTTTCTATTCTTTGGAAGAGGTCACCATCTTTCTTCATTGAATTTTTTTTTTTTACCCTCCTTCCTAATCTTATTTTCTTACAAAATATTATTTCCCCTAATCTTATTTTCTTACAAAATATTATTTCCCAAAACTATAGCCATTATCATAGGCGTTCTTTCATTTCTCTCTTCACAATCAATTAAAAAATTATTTTTACAATATTTCTTGTTTCTATTCTTTGGAAGAGGTCAGCATCTTTCTTCATTGAATTTTTTTTTACCCTCCTTCTTCCTATTCTTATTTTCTTACAAAATATTATTCATCTTAGTAATGTTCTTCTCCTTATTGATTAATAAATAATTGTTTTTATGTAAATCTAGTGTAGTAGTCCATTGGAATATTGAAGTGGACAAAAAAACCTAAATGCTAATGAACATTGCTAATTCTTTGTCACACAATTCCAGGATACAGATCTCCGCCCATCTAATATATTAGATATCAATTTTATGATGGAATACTACCGTGCACATCACAACAATACACATTATAAATCCACCGTCATATTCGATTCTATGTAAAATCTCTTCGAGATTTCAATTCTTACGCATTTCACTTTGAAAAGTACATTTTATCTTTAGAAATATTGTTGGATTTATTTATTGAAAATGTTTAATAAAACGATAAAACATATCTTTTTTCCAATCGTTCAAAACTTACAGTTAAACGAAAACGACAACAAAAGATTTAAATTATATAACTCCATTTAAATCGATGAGGTTGTTCTCCAAAAATGAAGTCAGAAATCACGTTTTCTTCATGAGAGTTAAAGTATGTAACTCCGACCGCAAAATTCTGATTTTAGATGGAGCAGAAGAGTTATGGTTTTCCAGTGCGGGAGGGGGAGGTTCGTGTCCACCTGCATGATCAGAGAGCAATGACAGGATTTAATATATTTTAAATTATTGAATAAATTAATAAATATGAAGACACCTCTCTATACTTACACCAGTAACTTTTAAACATACCCTCATTGATACCTAGATATGTATTCAATAATTTAAAACATGTTATTAAATCTCAATTTATTGAATAATTTAAAATATATTAAATCCCAATTTAGTTCTCAAAATAAGAATGTACAAACATTTGGATTTAATATATTTTAAATTATTGAATAAATTGGGATTTAATAACATGTTTTAAATTATTGAATACATATCTAGGTATCAATGCGGGTATGTTTAAAAGTTACTGGTGTAAGTATAGAGAGGTGTCTTCATATTTATTAATTTTTTGTTTAGGTTGTGTCAAACTAATTATGTTTTTAAAAATTAATTTTTTTTTGGATTATCTAAAAATAATGACCCATAAATTTATGCTTGAAATTTCTTTTATGGTAAATACTTTTCAATTGACATTGTTATGGTAAATACTTTTCAATTGACATTGTTATTTATAATGATAAATTCAATATATGAATTTGTAAAACAAAACTACATTGAAAAATTCAAATAGATAGAATTCAAAATTCGTTTATAAATTTTATTTCTGAATTAGTCCATAGATTTAGCACTATTCCATTTTGACATATCTATTTTTCATTTGGGAAAAAAAATCTAATACAAAAGTTGCAACTATGATATAACTATCACAATTTCTTGTAGAACTTATGTTAATAGGAAAAATATATAAATTGATAATTAATATAAGTAAAATATTTGGTCATTTTAAATATAATGACGAAAAATAGTGAATTGAAATATAGATTTATAGATAGTTAGACCAAACTAATAATTAATATAAGTAAAATATTCTATCATTTTAAGGACTTGTTAGATTATATGTTATCTTGGATTTTGTAGTAAGGAAGTTTTTGTGATTGTAAAGAGTAATTGAGTTATAAAATTAGTAAACTAATTAAATGGAATATAAATTCATATATAATTAAATCAAATTCATAGTTAACATTGATAAATTATTTTACCAAACACATGTTATAGGAAACAATGAGACATAAATTTTAAATAAAGATAATACAATAAATTGCATATGCTCGAAACCATGTAATAAAATAAAAATGAATGAGGATAGTAGGCTAGTTTACCTAAAAGATAAAACAAAATCACGGAATATGAATATGAACCTACAACTATAATGATTGCATTTTCATATAGAGAAAATTGTTATTCTCTCATAAAAAATAAAAAAATAAATAGTACTTGATTTTCTTTCCCTAATTAAAATTTGATACACTTCCCAAATCCCAAGGTCATTTTGATACACTTCCCAAATCCACATTTATATCACTTGAGTTCAAATCCTCCTAAATCAAATTTATAATGAAAAAATATGGGACATAAATTCGACACTTTTATCAAGGAGTTAATGATGAATTAAGAACATGGTACCTGAATAATGAACAATGTTTTTGAAAAAAAAAATTGAGATGTTCTCAATAGTTAAATTACATCGATCCTCGAATCAACAAATCAATTCAATATAAGTTGGTCATGTCAACTAAGATGAATCTAATAATTTGACATAACCGTTGATGAATGTCAACCATGGAAAACCCAAATCAACCAAATTTAATGCAACATTAACCTTGATGAACATTGCAATTCGATGCCACCATTAAAAAATTAAGCAATGGTGTAACGTCGTAATCCAACATAAAACAAGAAAAAAGTTTCAATTCAACAAAACCCTTGATGAATGTCACAATGTCACGTAACCTTTGAAAAAATCTATAATGCGACATAACTATTAATAGTATTATGAAACCATTAACCTAGGTCAACAAGATCAAATACTATAGTGAACCATAATGAACAATTCCCAACCAAGCTCAATGATGCAACATGTCCTTGATCTTGATGACAATCACATTGCAACATAAACATTTGGGATTGTGAACATAGCATTTTGACATAAGTAAATGATGAAATATTGCAATTTAACACAAGCCTTGAGGAATGTTGTAATGTACCTCAAATTCGTCATAAAACAGAAAAATTCTAAGAGGCATAATTCTCCTAGTTATACTTTACATGTTTATCGGTAGATGGAAGAAATCCTTCGTTACGGTTGTAAATTTTGTGACAATACTCAAATTTATCCTACTATATAATGCCTCAAATTTATCCTACTATATGATGCCACTTACATGCCTAAGATCGAATTGCTTTATATTGTGAAGATCGAATTGTATAAGATCTATAATACTATATCATTTTATTTCATTTCGATATTGCTTCTGTTTACTCCCAAAATGATTTGTTCTGAACTTGTAATAGTTAGACGGGATCTAACATTGAGAAGATACAATGATCTGAGTTATCAGAGTAACGGTAGAGCAAATTTACGATTCTGTGATTTATTTCCAGAATGCTTATCTATATATGCAGATTTATATATACATACATGTATATATATATATATACCATTATGTCGGTGTTTAGATTGTGTAAGGGGGTTTCAATAAGACTGGAAGGAGTTTGCAATTTCATGTTAAGTGTACAAAACCTTATGATTGTATATTGCCATTTCTATTCCATCCACTGTTATGAACACCGAGTGGACAATTTTGCATGTACATACTCATCACTCAATAATTTGTGAATCACTTAATACAGTGGTTATTCGTTCCAATTTGGGTCTTTGTATTTTGTGCAATTGAAAAGCAAAGCTTAAATGTTCTATCATCATATGATCTTATGACATTTATATATCTCTGAATTTTTTTCCTTTATGGAGTATTCTACTTATGTACTATCTTATATCAGAACAACAAAACTTATTCATGCATAACCGAATTTGTACAGACTGGGCAAAGAATGAATTTATAATAGGAAGTACGCATTCAGTTGTTTCTCCGTGTATCAAGCATTTAAAATTTTAATGCACGAGAATGTGAATGCTTTATTTACCCTTAATAATTCCTATTGTTCAGTTTCAACTATAATATATATATACTTGACCGTGATTTATGTCAAACATAACCTTTGTTTACACTTGGATTAATAGGTACATAGATGAAAACCGAATTAATAAAATGACTCTGTGTAAAACTACTTACAGATGCATAAGCATAAATATGTCTATATATATATAATCTGATCTCATTCGCATGGTGCTTATTTGCAGTTTTACTCAGTAGATATGATTACATTCATAATTAATCTAGAGACATTTTGATCGGACATTAAGTTCAACAAAATTCAACCAGTTTTTCATCCATAGAAATACTTATGCAGAATTTACAATGCATTCTATCAGACATATAATTAATCAACATTCATCCAAAGGAGAGATAGAATAACATATCTGAACCAATTCACAGAAAGACAAATGGAAAATCCACGTTCCTCCCAACTGTATAATTTGGCAGCCAAAATCACTTCTCCTATTCACCCCCTAGCCTGACCATGAATCCATGAGGAGTAACTCGGAACTCCTCCTCAGCCATGTCGTTCCACTCCAGAAATCTTATCCTTGACTCACACCGATAAAGTAGTGTTCATAACAGCAAGCAACCAGTGATATCCCCCCCCAGCATACTAGGAAACATCCTACCTCCTCACATATGCTATAT